>JALDNG010000167.1:1637500-1837500 GCA_024349245.1 Neodontobutis hainanensis | reverse complement strand
TTTCTTGCTGCATCCTTCAGCAGTAGCCCATATAGTGCGAGTGTTCTGCTGCACTGTGTCTCTGGCGTCCTCTTAAAATCAATTACAGGTTAACAAATGTACACACAGTCTTTCCCATTAACATATTACACATCACAGTCTATAAACAAGCACAAAGGTTCATGTTGATCCTCAAACAAGGGCACAGATCAGTAGATAAACACTCAACCTTTTAGATAAAGTCATTGCTCTGTTGTTAGAAAGCAGGCTTGTGTGTGTTTTTCACAAAAGAACAAGATTCTTTCTAAAGAGTTTTTTGAAGTGTGTAGTCAGGTAGTGGCATTATCATCACACTAATATCAGTGGGTCAATGAGATGCCCGAGCAGTTTCATCTTTTACACCATGGCACCCCTCTTTTAACTGAGCGTCTGACCAACCTCCTTCCTTATCCTAACGGCTTTTCATGCTCGAGCAGTGTCTGACCTACAAAGGACTGAGGCTTGGAGATTTAGGACTCTACACTCTCTGTCTTTTGTGCAGAGCTTCTCCATTTTTCTCCAAAGCTTTCAGAAGGCTGATAAGGGCTGAAGTGTGAGTGATACTGCAGTCTGGGCTAGAACTGTGGGTAAATGGAAGGTTGGATGATTGGTATGCACACAGGTTTTAAAAAAATATAATGTAGCACTATTCATTATTATGAATGATGCAATGTTCAGAAAATACTTATAATAATATGGGCTAGTTCCTGATCTTCTCTGAGCTTCCAATCCCAAAGTCATTGGCACAAAAGCACTATGTAGAAGTTTTGTCTTGGGTTGCTTGACTGCCACCCTGTTCCCTGAAAAAGCGTGAACGAGATGCTGCACTGTGGGCGTGTCCAGGCATTCTTCAGACAAAGTTGACCTGAAGACGCTTCTGTGTCAAACGCTTACTGTGCCAAATAAAGTTTTGTTGGTAGTAATAGCCCACTGTGCCTTTATTGGTCAGTTGAACTTTTTGTAAATTGGCCCAAGTTTCTGGTTATGATAATGTTCACACCACTTTCACATCATATGTTCAAGTGTATTTTTACAGGAAAAAATAAGATTGACTAAAAAGTGATGAATTAATTTTTATCTTAGTTTAAAACTGTAATTTCATTAAAATAAAGAAACTAGACCAAGTTTCATGCACATTACCAAAAACATAGAAGATCTTCATGTGGAATTATTTTAAAAACATTTATCAACATGTTCTGTGTCATGTACTTCAGGGTAAAGGTAACTTGTTTTTAACAGTAACTCAGAATTGCTTCATTTCTCCGGTTCTGCCTCAGACTGCTGCAATAGCTGACAGAGTGACACGTTTCTGTAAATGAGAATAGGAAATATTTTTAACTTTAAAAGTATAATCTGGGTTTTTTGAGTTCTTCAGGTTTCCCATTTCCTGAATTCTGTCTGGAAAGTTACTGTCAGGCATTGACTTATGGCTTTGAACAGGATAGTTATGGGGTAATTATGCAGATCATGTGGGCCGCACTAAATAAAGTATCAGTGACAGGAGCTACCCACTCAGCTCAATCATGTAGCACCCAGCGTGTCTCTCGAGGCACAATCATAATCACACAATTTACGGCCATCAAATCATGTCTTTGAGACGAGTGATGAGTTACTTCATTACATCTCACCTTTATATCGTCTACTGCAGAATTACAAGAGGTTTACAGAATGTTCTGGGCTGGCTGCTGTGTGAGGAGATAGTGGCCTCATGCACCGTCTGTTCAAATTGTTGTCTTCTTCCTGGAAACCAGTGTTACAGCTGAGTCTATATTAGTTCTAATCTCTGTCCATTTAGAAACAGTAGGCAGTTTGTTCTTGTTATATTGAATGTTGCCCGGTGCATGCTGATTTGCACTGAGGCATTAGCTCCAAGTCTGCACTGATCAGGTTGGCAGTTTTAGTTTCTTAGGCGAAAAGCTCGATATTTCTGCCAAAAACAAGTATTAGAACTGATAAAATGCACTGTTGCAAGTTTATTGCTGCTACCCGGCTCTCCAGTGTGGAGCCAGGTAGTGAAACAGGGTCAACAGCAACTAAAGGAGCAGGGGGCTGCTAAGGCAGCATCTCGTGTAGGTTTCTATTCATCCGACCGGAGGAAAGCTGGCAAAACTGTTGTTGGCACAGGAGCAGTGGGGAACATCAAAATGAGACAAGAACTCTGCTTTTGCAAAGCATGTGGAGCATTTTTGTGCTGAAGCGCATGCTGCTTTTACAGACATTAACGTTTTATATAATGTCTATTGTTAATCATCTTCCTGTAAAGATGAGTATTAAATTTGATCATTTACCAGCTACAACCCAGTCTAACATAAAAAAACATACATTTGGACTGGTCCACTCTCTCCAACAGAGGACCTTTCCTGTTACTGTGCTCACACTGATGAAAGGTTGAGTAATGTTACTCACTCTAGAGAGGCAGTTTTGTGTCCAGACTACAACTGTACTAACGGCAGATATCTCTTTTATGTACTATAATATTGTCAGTGTGTTGTTTGAAGCAAGTATGCCTTATTATAAATGTAAAATGAAGTGTAAAATTGTGCCTGGGTGGAGCACTTAAGTGGCTGAATTTTAGGCTAGAGCCCGTGAGGCAACTACTTCCTGAGCTCTAGCGGGTAAACCCAGACATGGGCCTATATTTGAGCATAAAAATATGCTTTATCACCAAAAATGAGCTAACAATGAGGTCTGATTCTATGGATAAAAAACTCATAGGCTAAATATACTAAATCATTTTGGAAAGAGGTCAAATGTATCAATAACTGTAGACCCTCTCTACCCAATACTATGGGTGGTAACTCTGGTCCAAATAAGATAGCTGAGCTTTGGCGGCATCACTATTGTGATCTATTTAACTGTGTCCCAACTGAAGGCTTCTCCGTAGGTATTCTTGATTCTGTTGAAATTATCAAAACCCATGAAGTTTTTCAAGCAATTAAAAATCTCTCAGGAAACAAGTCTACAGGGATGGACCACATCTCTGCCGAACATCTTAAATTTGCCAGTATGAGATTGGCACCCATTCTTGCCTTATGCTTTACACCTTTTGTTTTGCACGGGTTTATGCCTGACTCCTTGATGACAGTGCTTTTAGTTTCTGTGGTAATTATAGACCAATTGCACTTGCAAATGTATTTTCTATAGTTCTTGAAGAAATACTCTTGAGTAGATTCCAAAATCTGAATTAGTAAGAAACTATTACTTTAAAAATAAAAATTCAACTGGGGTTATGTGTTTTTTTGATGCCTCTAAGGCTTTTGACTGTGTGAATCATAATAAACTATTTCAGAAATTGTGTAAAGCATATGTGCCTAAATATATAGTGAGATGTCTATCATACTGGTATACTCACCAGACTATGCTGGTCAAATGGGACAACTGTAAATCTGCACCCTTTCAGACCTGTAAGGATAAGACAAGGTAGTCTACTTTCCCCAATTTAGTTTAATTTTTACATGAATGATCTCTCTAAAGCGCTAAACATGTGTAGAACTTGATGTATGGTTGGAGGCAAAGTGGTGAATCATTTAATGTACGCAGACGACCTTGTGGTTTTTAGCCCCTGCAGGTCTCCAGCAACTCCTGAATGTGTTCTCTGTTTGGAGATCAACATGAGGTCATGTACAATGCTGTGTTGTAATGATATGCCGTACAAAAGAGGATTGATCGCTTGTATTCCCTCTTTTTAAGTTGTCTGGCAATATTTTAAATGTAATAAAATCAAGTATTTGAGTCACGTCATAAATGATCATCTGTCTGATGATGAGGACATGCAAATGTATTGGCACGGGAATTTGGCTCATGCACGGATGGAGTAAAACTGACTTTGTTTATAGCCTACTGTACTTCCCTGTACACATCTGTGGTCTAGTTACATAATAGGCAGTCTTCAGAAACTGACAGTGACTTAAAACAGTGAACTGTTTGTGTGTGAAAATAACATTGTATTATTTTTAACTAATATTGCATATAGTGACATGCGTTACACATCAGTGCTATGGAAACACTGGTACGCCTGCCTTTTAAAGGGATAGAAGTCTCTTGTTTGTTGTACTTTGTACCTTATGTTACCGTGCTACATATGTTACTGTGTTTTCTGTCTGTCTGTCTGTCTGTCTTCACTCATTCTAGTTTTAGACCTGACCTCTGTTGGGCTCACTAATTGTAATCAATGGCCACCCCACATCCAAGTGTGAAGAAAAATGCATTATTTAAAAAACAGCAGGATAGCATTTTGTCTGCTCTATTTTAGTTCTACATAGCAGAGGGAACTCTTCAGGTCAGTTTAATGGTTCCAATCTGTATGCTAATGATAAAAAAATTACCTTACAGTTCTCGGGTGGTGGAACCTTTTCCAAAACCTGCTTGAACTGCATTATTTTTGAAAAAGCATGAATGAAAAGTACACAGCATGTAGAAATGTGATCTTTACATAAATTAAGCCACGCTCCGGTGGGTTTCTTCTAGGTACTGCTGTTTCCCCTACCAATATCAAAACATGATGGGTGCCCCATGGTGGCGTTAGCCGACAATTTATAAAAGAAATTCTAATAAATAATAAATAAAATAAAATAATTTTGACAGACAGCTGTGTTAAAGAGTATAAAATTGAAAAGGTTTTTTTTATGTTGTATTTCTGGTCTTGCTCATATCATTTGTCATGTTATTAGTGGTGGTTTACCTTATCCTCCCATGCCTCGCTGTATGTCAGATGCACCAGCCAATCTTGTGATGCAGTTGGGGCAACACAGGGGTCACTATAGGGCACCTTCAGTATCAGAATGAGATGGGCCAGTATTATTATCACTTCATACTCTACCTTAGCATGTAAAACTGTGGAAATGTGCTATATTTCCAGTCGCTCCCTGTTTAGAGCTCTGTTGGCCGCCTGCCACTCTCTCTGACTGTGCTTTCCTCAGGCTGCACATTCAGAGTCCCACATTTCAAACCAAAAGAACTGAAAACAGCTCTGTTCTCTGTGAAATAAGAAATGTTTTTTTATTGTATTCCTTTTTTATTGATGTTGAGAACAATATAATACAATTCAATAATTTGAGCTTGATACAGTAACTTTGTTCCTAAAGAGACAAATATCTAAATTCAATTTTGAATTATTTTCCCTATGTGCTTGTGGGAAACAAATGAGATTTTTTTTTATGTATAAAGTTTCGGAGCTGCAGGGCTATATATCTTTTTATAGTTTTAACCTGTTCTCTGTGTCATTTATTTTTTAATTTTTTAATTTTATTTATATATTTATATAGCGCTTTTCCAACTCAACTTTACCAGTGTTACAGCTGGAACACCACTGGAGGCAAGGGGGGTTAAGTGTCTTGCCCAAGGACACAACGACAGTATGAACTGTTGGGGAGAGACGGGATGTTCTTCTGCCCAGGTGCATGTCTGAGGTTTCAGTGAGTGATCACAACAAACCAATTCAGGCTCTATTCGATTGAAGTAGGATGCATGCAAACAAACTGAATACATTACATCACATTTTATGTCAACATTTGTTTAGTTTCAGGTTCTAGACACTTGGCGTTTTGCACTGACCTCGATAAATAGCAAGAGAGAACATATTTTCTGTACTAGGACCTAGGACTGGGCTAGTTTAAAATTTTGGATGATGTCAAAAATAGCCACGTCGTTACACCCCTAGTTTATAGTGTTTGCATGTTAAATTTTAGAAGCTTTGGTGTTTGTCGTGTGGCACAAATATGTTCACAAAGGCCTCTGACAAATGACGCAGGCCTCCTCTGAACAAATAACACTAGCAGCCAATGAATTCTGAACAGCATGTCGTCCTCTACTAATGGCCCATTGTCAAGAAGCACGTCACCCTAATGGAGAATAATTTGTTATCTACTAACTCAGGACCTGGAATGGTGCTGTATGTGCTGCTGTGTGGGAGACAAGCTTGTATGTATGAAAGTGCGAATCCTCTGTGTGTATAATTGAATTATCACAAATGTGCCTTGTGTGGGGTCTAATGGGAGTGTGCTACACGGGACCCAAAGGAGGGGCCACTCACTCATTACACCGGAACACGGCAATGTCAGGAAAACACCCTCTGCGTCGTCTGCAGCCTGCTTCGCTGTCGGGTCGGCTGTAAGAAATGAGATATGCACCTCGGTGGCTGTTGAAGCATTTATCATTTTAATAAGACGGAGGTTGTTCTGCTGCCCAGAGTTGCTTTTCACTTCAGTGCACTGCCGTCTCCAGGGCCCGGATCACTTTGAGCAATGGGTTTTCGACGCCCGACAGCTGGTCAGAGTGAAAAACAAGTGGTTGCATTTTCTACTTTTGCCATTAATATGTGACTTCCAATGTTACTTATATTGCTGTAGTAGTCCCGAGTCTGTCCAACTGACACTCGGGTTTGGCAGAGCAGGAGACTTAGAGGCGCAGCTACAATCACTTACAGCGACCACAGAGGCTCAGCTGGTGACAAAGTGCAGCGTTTCAAGTCGGTTCAGAGCTGTACTAGACCAGTAAATTTGCAGCATCTAGTGCACTGTTTTTCCTCACAGAAATGGAATTTGTCACTCGGAGTAATCTATTTTTTGTTCAGTGAAAAGTTTTCTTGGAATATTTATGTGCTGGTCTATGGCCCCGTTCAGAGCTTGCATTTCAATCTGTCCTGCACCAATTTGGGCAGAATGGGTCCAGCTTGAGTAGTTGTAGTCATACAAGGTATTTACATGATTTGTAATATGCATTGGATTGTCTCTTACTTACCTGATTCTGAATACCTTTATGCTATAGAGAGTGTTTATTTATCTGTGTACAGACAACCTCTATTAGACAAGTATCTGTCTCTAAGTGTTAGCCCTGCGACTAACTGGTGTACCCTACCTCAGGCCCAAAGTGGCTGGGATAGGCTCTGACTGGCCATAACAAATAAAATGATCCTGCTGGCTCAAGATAATAACTTGTTAAAGAAGATTAAAAAATGTCAGTTTTTTGCAGGACTTTAGGAACTCACTGCAATTTCACAGTTTTCGTCTGTGTGACTGTGTGCTACAGTAGACAGTGTGGCAGCTAGAGGGCACTATTTCAAATTGACAGTATAGCTATTTTTTAACATTGTTCAAAATGAAAACTTCAAATTAAGACTCCTACCCATTGACACATCCACAGAGATGTGACCCAGGCCACCTCCAAATTCATCCTCAGATTAAAGGTGCTTTCAGAACTGACACATTTGGTCAGATTAAGATGAACTCAAGTCTGGTTCTCTTGCTTGTAACCTTGAACTGCAGATTCGTGGCAGCACTGACAGGTCTGAGTGGGTTTTAGGTTTGAATAGCGACCGATATATACCGTACTCATTTAAAGTACCTGGCCTTTTGGAAATGCTTTCAACGGGAGCCTTCCCAGATGGTTCTGTGGAACAGGAAATGTTATGTGGCACAGTTCTATCTGGCAGAGTCAGGTTGTTTTTTTTTTTTGTTGAGCAGTGAAAGCATTCCATCAAACTCTGGTGCGGACTAACAATCCTTACTGAGTCCATGTGAAGAGGTGGGCCTCGGTCCACTTACTGTCAGGACTGAAATGTAAGGGCTGAAAAGGGCCGCTGAGGTTAAATGCATCTCCAGTTCAGCAAAGCGTACTTAGCAACTTCATGTTTAAGTCTTTCCCTCAGGTTTTCTAAAACTAGTCTACCTTTTGGCTCGTTCCAAAAGTTGCTGCCATTTGAAGTCCTACATAAATTTTCCGGTTAATATATGCAGGAGTATGGCAAGAAGCACTTCACACACACTGCTCAGCATTTGCATAAAGTAAAGGTCCAGTGTAATTTTTGCAAAGCAGGGTCAGATGACAGCGTTACAACTCTTGAGGATGGCCTACTTACAAACTTTAAAGGTAAAAATATTTAAGTTCATTAACATTCCTCCCTTTGGAAATGTCTTAGTTAAATAAAGCCTCTAGAAGGGTTGAAGCATGGGATAAAAATGTCAGGTTTTGCATAGCATCTTAAAATCACTTATTTTTGAATCCATTCTTGCATTGCTCAAAAGAAAATATCAAGATAATTTGACACCTTTTAAAAACATTGGAGATCAAAAGCATATTTTTAGTAAAGTCATAGTTTGCAGTTTGGAAATAGATTTGGAGGGGTTAGAGTCGTCTTTTTTTTCTTCTAGTAGGTGACAGTCAGCGCAGTTACAGTTTGTGAACAGACACTTATTGAGGTTAATAGTAAAAAAAACAGTTTCCTGTGATCTACAGTGCACTGCACTTTTTATGATAAAGTGATTGAAGTGAATAGCTATGTTTTCTTATTCTTAAGTACATTGTGTATTAACAGTTAATCCTTGGGTTGGGTGCAGTAATGTCAGTCAACTAGCCATTGTTGGTTGCTGATTTATTGCAACTGTTTAAGGAACTCACTTGAAACGAGGCTAGCACAAAAATTGCTAAATTATTGTTATCAACATTACTTGAACTATATGTCAGGCATTTTAATGTCACTGTTAAAATGTGGAGAAATAATAAGCAATCAGCATTTGTTTGTTGGCTAAAATGTAAAGATACACACTGACAGAATTACATTACTTCACAGGTTTGTAGTTCCAAATGTGCTCACACACATCTTTGGACTGTGGTAGGAAACTGTCTGTGTGCCTCCCCACTGGAGGTCAGACGCACAACCTCGTTGCGGTAAAGAAGAACCAATGTTGCTGTGCACCCCAAACCAAGGATTAACGGCTTGTTTAAGCAGAACAGTCCTCATAAAAAACTGGGGATTCTTGGAACAGGGCTACAAAATGTCATGCCTCAGCAGTTTTTGTAATAATTACTATTCACAGAATAAAAAATGAACAAAAGGGATTCAGAGTTACTGTTTTTAATCTCATGGTTAAAACCTTGTGAAAACATTGCAGAAGCTTGAACAAAACCGTTTCGAAGTTTAACAGAGTGCATGATGTATTCCTGTGTGCCTCTGTGTGTTGGAGCTGGATAAGAGCTCTGTCTGTGAGGATCTCTGCCATCTGTCTGGTTATGCTCGGTGGAAGCGGTTGAGCTGCGTGGCTTCAGCACAATCCTCAGCGGAACATTAGTTAACGATCCCATCAAAACTTGCATTAGAGCCAGGCTTACGGGGGATTACACACCGCAGAGCGCACCAGCAGAGTGTGCAGCACCGTCAACACTGCACAATATGGGACGGCCCACAAACATGTATTTACTCTGGCAAGGACACACTGCATGTAATCTGGGTTTTGTGTTTCCAAAAGCTGCTGGGTCATTATTCATGGTGGTCATTGGTGGAGTAAATGTGCTTTGGAAATCAGCGACTGTTAACGGTGTAGTTCTGGATGAATCACTAAGAACATTTTTACTCACAGAGACAGATTTTGCATAATTTTTATGTATTGTCTTGTTTTCCATCTATCATTTGCTTTACTGTTTTTTTTCTTCATTGTACAAAAATCCAAACTATCAAACTCAAACTCTGCAAATGAAACTGTGACTGGTTCAGACAAAGACTACATCTTTTCATCAGTACAAAGTCTAGCTGTTCAGTCTTTTTTGTTCCAAATGGAAAGGTCTGGACCACACTGTAAAAATCTCTCTGAATCACTTTTGTGCTTACCTTCCACGCTTTGATGCATCTTACCTCAGTATGGTGATTCAAACAGACTCTTTTATAGGATTTGGTTCATTTGCATCCGGAAAGGGGAGGATTTTTCACAACAGCCTACTGTTATTCAGCACTGCAAAGTACAAAGAACTTTATTTTTTACCTCTGGGTCTAGAGATTTTGTATCTAAGCCAAGGACAATATGTAAAAAAAAAACATCTGTTATTATTGATGCAGCTTCTCTAACTGATAAAGCATCTCTATTAGCTTGTTGCATAAAGAAGAACACCTTGCTCTGTCCTTCACCGTTTCCCCCAGAGTCAGCTCCTCCAAAGCCAAGGCCAGAGTCCTGGGTAAAGTCTTTTGGAACAGGCTTTGATTGGCCGGGCTGCATCTTTAAAAGACCCGCCCACAGTTTTTTCTGCTATTTTCTTTTGCAATGTTAAGCCAAATCTAATAAACAGATTAATTATTTTACAAATGTTAATTTGATAATTATTTTTATTATTACAGTCTTATGTCAGCGAGAATCTGAAACGGATATGTGGCTCATAAAAAAAGGTCTCTTCGTCTAATAATAATCAGGTTCTATCTGGGTTTAGAGCAGTTTTGAGGAATTGAGCGTTAAAGTTTAACATTCAAATTAGCAACAATGTCAGGTGAAGTAAGTTTTTTTTTTTTTTTTCAGATTAAAAATGGCCAAAATGCATAAATGTTTAAAATAAACCTTATATAATATTAATAAGTTATTCAAGAACAATTAGTGGAGCTGAATAGTACTTTTTATATATTTTATTTAAGTTGAATGTATATTTTGTGAAACAAGAGTTCTACAGGAGTGACTCTTGAAAGTCAATAGCAACAACCAGCATGTAATTCACACACTGAAGGGATACGAACGATGACAACTGTGATAAAATCTCACTAACGCAAAATAAAACTGAACTGTGCACTTTATTCAACAAAAATAAAACATTTTCAATTAATACAGCAGCTTTAAGCCGCACTTCCTTTTCTGCCGCCGTTTTTATCAAAAACACATGTGGTGCATTGTGGGTAATTTGACCACAGAGGACCCACAGATGCTCCCTTGGTATTTTAGCCAAACAGAGGACTTGGGAAAAGGTGGGGTTTATAACCATTTGGAACCTTCAGAGCCTTGAGGATTTCAGATTGTATAAGTAACCAGAGCAAAGCATTTCTCCTGCTGCTACCACTATTTTAAATTCCCTCTGTCTGTTTGTGTCTATTCTTTTTATCTAGGTGTTACTGTATGTGAGCTATTGAAAAGGAGAATGGGGCAGAGAATAGAGGTTGAATTTATTGGTGAATGCTGCAGATGATTATAGTTCTAAATGAAAACATAATAGAAGTAGTATCAATTTCTTGAGAAGCTTTTTTTTTTCAAAATTTAATGTCATAGTTGTAAAAAATAATGGCAAAACTGCAGCCATCAAAACACAATCATATATTGTGCACTGTTCCAAACAAACACTGAGTGTGTAGTAGTTTAATGTATTTGCTATCTGTCTCCATTTAGTTCAGCCTATTTCCCAGGACAACAATGAAATCTGCTTGGTTATCCTCCAGAGAATCATTTATCCAGACTCTGTTTACTTTGGAATCATAAAATGCAGCCTGCATGTTGTGCCAGCGCCGGCGTTGACACCTGCTGAATGATGGGTAATGATGTTGTTCTGTGACTGCGTTTGAACTACGTGATGCAAAAGTCTGCCACTATGGCTCACAGTGTCACTGCCATGTCTCCTCTCAGACCTGACGCCATCCCTGCTGCCACTTTCTCAGATAAAAGAATAAGAACGTGTGATTACGTTTGTCAAAGGCATCAAGACAGAAAAGGGACGAGAAATGCAGGAGTAGACTGACAAGTGTGAGAGTGTGCGTCACTGCTGTAGCCTCTGGCCGTGAGTCGCCGAGCTGTCACTTCATGTTTGTGTCCGCTGCCTCGTGTTCGACAAACAAGGACAACACAGCCGCCTTGTCTTATCATTCCCACTATCATGCTCATCACGTGCTCACTCTGTGTCCGCCCATCTCAGATGTCTCCCACGTTTACACACAACACTGGCATTGTCAGTTAGACACACATGTCTATTTTCACTTGCCACTATACTATACCATAGTCGTTGTACTTTTGGGTAGAATGTGTATTTACCAACTGTGGTGGTGTACTACTTCAGTTTCAAAGATGCTCTATGTTTGAAAGTAGAACAAGATCAAGCAGCTTCATAAAGGAAGATTTAGAAATACTCCATACAGGCTTGACATCGCATCAGCCCAAACCAAAAAACTACTTTTTTCCACTTATGGGGTGTTTAAATCTATACCATGTTTACTTTACACAGCCACACACTCTCCCCTTACTCCTCAGCCACTTCCTTCATCTATAGTTATTGTTTTTCTGCTTTTACTCGGCTTAAAAGTCAGGTTAAGAGAAGATTTACTTTCACAAAAGACTCATGTTACTCAGGAATCTGTCAGGGTTTGTCTGCCTGCAAGGTTATCTCTGATGCCGTGTCTCATCTCAAATACAAAATAAAGTAATAATAAAAATTGCAAACATTAATACACACAAACAAAACTCAAATAGTAATAAAACACTATCCATGGACACATATTAAGAACTGTTTTTGTGATGATAATAGTAATAAAAGTGAGCCAGATTCAGATGGTCCTTTGTATTTAAAGATATCCTTATGCCAATCAAGTTATCCATTCCTCAGAATAAGAAAAGCAGATGGTTTGTGTCCTTAAAAATAATCTAAATGGGATAATTACGGGGACTGGGACGATAGAGACGTCAGTCACATGTTTTATTACAAAACTGTTCACTTTAGGGGAATTTGGTCAATATAAGAGCTCGATGATACTATGAACACATGAAGATTTTCCTGACAGTATGGGTTTTGATACATTTTAGTTTCACTTCATCTGGTCAAATATATTTACATGCAACAGTTACTTTTGTTTAAGTTGTTATTTACAACTAGATATGTTTCCTACTTTGAGTCTTTGACTGTAGCTTATCCCAGCAGCTTTGTGCCTGAGGCGGGGTACACTCTGGACAATGTCCAGTTAGTCACAGGACTGACATTTAAACATAGACAGTGACAAACAACCATTCACTCTCACATTCATTCACTGTGGCTAATTTCAGATTTACCAGTTGACCTATACATGCATGTGTTTGGACGGTGGGAGGAAACCCGGTACGCAGAGAGAAGCCACTGTAACACATGCAGACTCCTCACAGAAAGGCCAAACGAATGAATTGAATCCACAACTTTCTTGCTGTGAAGCAGGCGTGCTAACCACATTCTGGAACACCCATCCACTGATTATTATTCTGTATAATCAATATATTAAGGCCTGTTGTATATAATGATCTTTTGAATTTGTGCTATTGGATGATTAGACACTAAATAATTGCTTAATTATAGAGCAGCGTAACATACAGTACTTGTAACCAGTGAAACCATCTATTTGATTATATTGTCACAACAGGTAATAGGCTTTGCTGATTAATCTTACTAAAATCTTTTATAGACTGCTGCTGTAAAAAACCCTTGTCATTCCTCACAGGCAGAATTAATTACACCGTACTTTGTACAAACAGCAGCTACAAACAAAAGCTCTCATTAAGCTCGCTCGCAGTCATTTTAACAGTGACTTTACAGGAAATGTGATTAGTGCTGCGTGCCAAGGGAAGAAGCGAGGATTTAGTAGTAGGACTGATGAATATCCTCACAAATGGATCGCAGCTTTAGGAGATGTGGGAACAGCAGTTTCCTTCAGAGAATTACTGGTTTATTTCAAAATGAAGGAGAAACAAGGTAATGTAAAAACGTAAACCACTTCTTAGACAGATTTACTTAAACAAGGCGTAATTGGTTCTTGTGTATCTAGGGAAGGCTTACTGGGTGTTTTTATTTATTTTTTTCTACATCGCGCTAATGACAAAAACATCCTCCGCTCCTGGCATCAGAGCAGCTCCAATACAGCTATCACAGGCTTGTTGCATATGGGCAAGAAAATAAGCTGTTTGCTTACATTAAGCCTTCACATTATGTAAAAAAAAAATACAGGATATTTGGGTCAGAGTTTCCCAGTGTCTTGTTTGTGAAGGAAGTAATGTAAGGACAAAGTGAGTGAATCAGCAAACTGAAAGCTGCTGTATGATCTGCCGAGAGCCGACGCTGCCAGATTTCAATAACATTTCTTTTTTCTCAACAAGAAGCAATTTATCACCTGTCAGATCAGGTGTATGTTTACTGGTGAGGCTTCACTTTAAATTTCAAAAAAGAAGTAGGATCTTCTTTTTTCTGCATTGGCTGTACTTTATGTAGGCTCATATAAGAAGATATGGAGTGCTTGAATGACGAAAGGTGACACTATTTTTTATCTGCTACACTCGCTTACTTTCACACTCACCAATGACTTTCATACATTTCATACAACACTCCGCAGACATGGTTTAGACCAAGATCCACCTGCCATTCTCATCTTTACTTTTGTATTCAATAAACATTAGTTTCATCAAAGTGCGTCTATCAAGTCTCTGGCCTTGCTAGTCACCTCAAAAGCCTTAAAATGAATAAACTCTTAATGCTTGCTCATATTTCTTTTCTGTCTAAATGATTGGTTTTGCTTTTTTAAATTGCTGGGATGCAATTCTCAGTAGGCATGCAGATCTTAACATAACACATTCTTTATCTTCAGGAGCAGGTCTCTTCTTCTTTTAATGTGGAGGGTAATCCAGAGAGCAAATTGTTCTTTTATAAACCACTTAAATCCATACAATTACTATTGATTCTGATCATTTATTGACATAACATATAAACTATCATTGTCATTTGTGTTTATGTGTGAATTAATTAAGTAAAAACATACATTTTTCAAAATCAACTTATAAACCGCTACCAGCAACTCAAAGTGCACTAATAATTAACTCATGGGCTTTCATTTGTCAACAGATTTTCTTCCATGTGCCTTCTGTTTATAGCTAATTGCACAAGATACTAACAGACACAGAAATGGATACTGGGATGAATGCCTCGCTGCTTGAGGACACATTATTTAAATCATAACTAACATCTCCCACAGTGTGTGATTTTTGGCTCACCTCTCTCTAATCAGTCCCACTCTGAACCACAAATTGACTTTTTATTAGGCCTCTAATCAAAAGCCTATTACGTGCACGCATCATTTCCTAAAGCAGAGTTTGAAGTGCAAAGGACACAGGCTCAACGCTGCCAGTTTCCCACATTACAAAGAGCCTAATGAGCCGGGGTGCTCCAGGCAACAGGCAGCGAAATTCTGACTTTAAATCCCTGTCTTAGCAGCACTATTTTCAGCAGTTTGGAAGGAACAACAGTGTCATAGGAATCATTTATCTCCAAAAACTATTAAATGTCAGCAGTTGCGACTGTAATGGAGGTAAGAGGTGGTTCGGAATGAGGCAGTAAATGGAGGAAAAGGAGCTGTCAAAAGGCAATGGAAAGGTCAAGAAGAAGAAGCTGTTCCTCTGGAGGTGAGGTGATTAGTCGACAGAGGGGGCTCAGAGCCGAGGTGGGCTTATAAAGAGTAAGGATGTTTGTGGCTGAAAGTGAAGAAGTTAGTTACAAATGCATGTCTAATGTACAATCTCTGCATACAAATAAATTTATTTGAACATTCATTTGTTAAGTCAAAGTGTTCTTGAAATGTCAGTGAAATTGATAATACCCAACACTATACTGTGTATAAGAATGCCCAGTGCACAAGGTAACCCCAGATATACTGTAGGTTCTTTGTCCCGATTGACAGACAATGTTTGAACAAAATTAAAACCAGTATATTATTATAGTACATGTCCTTTGCACTTGTTCCTTGTTCCGTATGAATCCAAATATAGACTTTTAATTGAGTTTTCCCTCCCTCATTTTCTCTCCACTGCTGCAGACGTTTACATAAGTAACATTTAACCATTCATCATCTAAAATGAGACATGACGGTCATTTAATTAGTGCTTATTTTCAGCTCATGTCCTCCAAAGGTGCTTTATTAAAGTGATGATATATGCCACATGTAATTTCAGATTATACAAGCCTTTCATTAACCATGCTGACTACTCACACGTCCCCATCTTGGACAATTTGTCTCTCCACTACTGACACTTCGTTGTTCACTCATTCTTATAGCTTTTATCCGAGATGGAACAATAATTGGTTTATTGTTCCATCACGTATTGTATAATTGCCGTAATCCGCTGCATAGATGACTGCTTCGGTACCGTACTTGTACTGGTGAATAGCCCTGGCTGAATGTGTCATCACTCAACTGACCTGGTAAATTTCATTTGAATACTATTATCAGCAACACGAAAAGTCTACAACCTCAGTCTACAGTCTACAACCTATAATTCTATTTCAGTTAATTAGCATGTTATTATCCAAATTAATTTGTGAAGTGTTTCATTATAGGTTTGAGTCTGCCTTGTGTCAGTCGCAGAAAAAGGATTCAGCATTTCAAATTGTCTATTCTTTGTTCACATACATATTATGATTTTATGGAAAAACTTGTGGATTCTATGTGCATCAATAATTATACAACGGTCTTGGCCTGGAAATGATATTGTCCTCCTTCAGTCTTGACTTTTAACCAGGGTTTTGTCTTGCCCTGCTTTAGTCTTGGTCCTGGAGCTAGTGTAGTCTTGCATTGCTCTTGGTGTTAACTGGTGTTAAGACTTAGGAAAGACTTCGTCATGATTTGGTTTCACCCTGCCTTTGCCTGGGCTTATTCCTGCCCTCTTTAGGTCTTTACTCTTCTTGACGCTTCTGGACTTGGCAAAGATTTACTCATGACATAGTACGGCTCTGGTTTGGTCTTTATCTACACTTCCATGGAGAAATGAAGTCCTGCCTTGGTCTCTCTTTGCATTATCCCTCGCCTTGGTCTTTGGATTTGATTGGTCTCTCTTTGCCTTGGTCTGTATATGATCTTGGTTATGGCCAAGGGTCAGTCTTGTCTTGGTTGTAGTCTGCACTTCGCCTCTTGCCTTAGTATTGGTATGCACTTGTTTTTTTCTTGCCTTGGTATTGGTCTGAGTTTGGTCTCTTCCTGCTTTTGTCCTGGTCTGACCTCAGTCTCTTCTAGCCCTGTTTTGATCTTGGTAGTTTTGCCTTGATTTTAACTCATCTTAGTCTGAACTAGGTCTGGCCTTTATCTCTAAAAGTCTAGTCCTGGTCTTAGTTTTCTCCGGTTTCAGCCATGACATGAAACAGGACCTTGTGTTTGCGCTCTTGGCTACAGTAAATCCGAGTTCTGCGGGTAATGTAATGATCTGTCTTGAGGAGCCCTTAATTTGCTCAGTTCCAGTTAAACACTGGCAGCTGTCAGGTTTAAGTGACTGCTGCATCGAATGTGAACATAATTATTGCAGAATATTCTCTTGATCTAATGTCAGCTTTCTGCCAACTCTATTCTGTTCCCATTCAATATAATGTTTCTAAATGAGGGTTCAGATTATCAGCGTTATGTGGAAAAACACATTATATTTCCATCCAATGTGCTGTTTGTGGGGCTTTATGAAACAGCAACAAACAACATTTATGATAACATATGTTATGTTTGTGTTATGTATGTTATGTTTAGGTATGGAGAGATAGGACTTCTTGAAATATACAATAATATCCATTGGGAAATTACAATTTACATGAAAACAACATGATAAATTTAAATTTCTGAGATAACGTTGTGGTTTTTAAAAAGACTGCTTCCATCAAAGTATCTCCAATAGAACCCAAAGGTGCATACTAGCCAACTTAACTGAACAAAATCACATCAAAAGATTAACTCATGTTGCTACAACTGCACATAGTGGACAAACTGAGCACTGCTGCATGAGAAGCATGTTTCTATTTTAGCACAGTCTTGCATTGAAGATTAGGATTGTTTTGAACTAAATTGTTTTTGTTTTAAAGTGAGACTACCGTCAGACATACATATCCACTGAGGTTTAATAGTAGACAGTATGTCCCTGCAGGGTTGCCCTAGATGTTTGTATGCTCCAAACTGGAGGAGTGTGAGGTGTATAGTGCACTGCACTTTCACCACCAGATGTTGCCAAAATGAGCAAAAACGACGTACCTCACCCTTAAAGAAAAGGTTAAAGCAAAGGCATCTGGACTAGGTCTAGACATTTCTTTTATTCAAGACACTTTTTAAATTCTGGGAAATGTCTACACCTTGAAAACCAAGTCCAGATGCATTTGCTTCAACCTTTTCTTCAAGATAACCTGGATGACCGAGAACCTTCACAGACATCCCTCACCCTTATTCTATATATTAAATATCCCGACATTCTTATTTTAATATTTTTAAATACTGAAAGGATAAAATTTTAACCAAATCTTTCTTAGACTGGAACTCACTATTGTTCCCAGTTCTCCAATGTTATTTTGCTTCTGACACATAGATATCAGCGCTGTTGTATTCCTCTCCTGCTGGCTACTGAGAAACTCGACTAAGCACCTATTATATAGCGCTGGCTCTGCTCTGTATGCACACGGTGAGCAACTGAACCCACTGATCTATTTCTTTTGTACGTGTGGATATTACTAATCTTTTTTTCCTCTGACAATAAATCCACTTAGATTATTTTTCTTCTTAAGGCTGTGTGTCTTTATGGGGAAGTTTTGACAGGAATATTGATTGGCCCTTACACGCTAAAGGAGCCATTGCTATATACTGCTTTATGGCCTTTACTCTATTGAGCGCTCAGTGGGAGTGTGTGTTCAGGCCAAGACAAAGACCTAGACTAGTCAGGATCACTATGTCCATGATTCAAGATTGATGAAATGATCGGATTGCATATGGAATAGACAAATGAAAGACGAGCTTGAGCTACAAACTGGAAAATCTCAAAATAGATCCAACTAAAAAATGAAAAACAAACCTAGCCCTCCTGGTTTGTCCTTGTAGAATCGATGCATTGTCCTAAAGATCACTAAATTCACAAACTTTCATTTCTATGCTTTAGAACTTCATACTGACTACTGTCTACAACGCTATAACAGCTTTTATTGATGAGCTATATTGACAAGGAAGAGTGCCATGGCCTTTGCATGCCTCTGTGGGAGATTGTCTTCTGTGTCATTGAAGACAGTGTACACATGAGCGGGGGACGACTGCCAAAGACATGAGTGCTTTTGTTAACATCAACTTCAAAATGAGTTCTCTACATTTGTCTTTCCCAGTCAATAACACTGTTACTGCAGTTAAAAGAAACCATAGTTGAATTGTAGCCTACATCTCACGTCTCTCAAGTGTGACATAAAGTAATAGCCATCCATCCATTCATCCATCTTCTACCGCTTATCTGGGCAGTGACAGTGTCATAATAATAATAATAATAATAGTAATAGATTTTATTAATAAAACACTTTTCATTCCAGAGAATCTTAAAGTGCTACATGCGAAAAAACAACTAAAAACAAGTAAAACTACAGAATAATAAAAACAATCAACACATAAAAGCCTTCCTGAATAGAAAGGTCTTCAGTTCTTCTTTAAAAGGGGCCAGGCTTTGTACTGCTCTCAGCTCAATGGGGAGGTGGTTCCAGAGCCGCAGTGCAGCTGAGCAGAAAGATCGGTCCCCCATGGTACGGAGCCTGGTGGAACCAGGCGACCTGATGATCTTCAATTCTAGTTTGGGCATAGTAAAACATTAGCACGGTGTAATGTATATAATACCTATATTGATATAACATTAATATTGCAGTAGATAGATAGATAGATAGATAGATAGATAGATAGATAGATAGATAGATAGATAGATAGATAGATAGATAGATAGATAGATAGATAGATAGATAGATAGATAGATAGATAGATAGATGTGGATGTGTAAGAATGTTTAGTGAATGTATTTTGTATTTGATGCTGTGGTTACAAATGTAGCTTACCACCACCAGTGTTTAACTGTGGAGTGAATGAATAATTGATTTATAAAGCATGTTTGCTTCCTGGAAAAGCGCTATATAAAATTGATGCAATAAAAATAATAATTACTAACAATAATCCGGAAGCTTTTTTCCAGGAGATCTTGGATATGAGCCAAATCTACGCTGCTGTTATTCATCCCACACCATAGTAGCGAGTGCATGAGCTCACATCCATAGCGCTGCTCTGGACGTACAGTAATGGTGTCAGGAGTGGGCCTGTGTGAATTTAACAGTGGGTATAATGTGAAACGGCTGTATAACACAAAAAGGATGTAACTAGCTGTAGGATGTTGTATTTGTTCCTCACTGAAATCAGAAAGTCTTGGTTTGTTCTCTGTCTTGTCTTGCCTCGGTGCTACTCTGACACCAGTGTTGTGTATTAGATCAGAGCCAGTTCTAAATTTACCACAGTGGAAAAGCTACACAGGTTCATCAGTGGCTCTGTTAAAACCTGCTATTCCCCCAAACGGATTTTCACAGCAGCATCAACATTATGTTTAAAATACTGTATATCAGACTTGGCACAGACTTTTGCTTTTCCTGTTATGTTGCAGCATTCAGGCACATACAAATGAATAAGACGCCTTGATAAAGAAGATGAGGGAAAGGGATTAAAGGATACAATGATGGTCACAAGGTGAGGGGGCGATGGAACAGATGAAGCAGTGTCAGTTAAATCAAAAAAGGTGCATAGTGATAAAAGGGTAAGCAGCAGCAAAAAGACAAAAAAATCAAATTATATAGAAACCTACGCTGAAGGATATAGACAAATGTCAAACCCACAATTAAAGATGTAGGATAGAATCAAAGCAATGGCATCCACTCTGCTTTTTTATGCCCACAAAGCAACTTAGTGGACAGTCCTGTGTTGATTCCATCCACCAGCCCATAATAGGCATGTAGAGGTTGCCATGGAGTCTCTTAGGGTGACCAGCAGAAAGTGGTCCGCAGATACCTTAATCAGTGAAGATTGTATGTGATCATACCAAAGGTGGACCTGAGGACGAGCGTGCACACACACAAATGTACTGTAGTACATGAGACACACTGGGTCAGAGGTAACATGTGGGTGGATAGGGATTTTTAACAAACCAACATAAACACTGTTGGATTTGTGCTGTTGAATTCGGCAAATCAGACTGAGGAACAAGCAAACACTGCAGCAAAAACTAGGCTAATTAGTAAAGTTATGAGGAAAGAACAACTGAATTGTATACCCTTTTCCCTAAGCATAAATAGTAAAGTGACCTAATACTTCAGACCAAAATATTGTGCTTCTGGAAGTTGCCTTGTTACATTTATACTTCAAGATATCCTGCACAGAAACACAAGCATTGTTTCTCTCAAATGTAGTTCACAAATGGAAAATCTATATGAAAGTGCTATGTTTATGTTTTGATGTGTGTTGGTCAAAATATTTCAAATGGATTTGATCATAGCTATAAAAAGAAAAGTAGAGTCATGATACTTTTGTTGAAGTGGTGTTTGGCTCCAAAAATCCTGTTTTCTATTAACTTTTGTACAAAAAAAGTCCTGAAATACAAGAATGCTATATTTACAGTCTTATTTTCTGTATTTGAACACTTTTCTGTAGGTCTGTCTGTTAAGTGTTGCTCCATACATGACCTTTATTGCATAACAGCACTAACTTTTGTATTGACATCCATTGTATTACTATTCATTTATTTGTTTCCTTAGGCAGCTTGTTTCTGTTTGCGAGTTCAGGACAGCATCAGTATCTTCAGGCACTTTTACCTAAGACTAATCTCTTTAATCAACCATAATATTTAATGTAGTTTTTTTTTTTTCAATCACATTTCTTTGTTATTTGAACACCTCAACATCTTAGACAACTCTATTATACGTGACTGCACTGTGTAACCCAGAATTCACTCAACTGCTACTGCCTACTAAACCAAACGATCAGTCTAACACATGACAAGATTAAAACCTACTTCAGGAGCTTTGTCAATAATAGACCAGATGTTTCATGATTTATGATTTAAATTTTATGTCTGTAGCAGTAAATAGTGATAAATGTGTTGGTTGCTTTAGAAGACAATGGGTTCATTTACAAGGGTTTGAGTTTCCTGGTTATTATGTGGTTATTGTATTAAGAATTGTGTGTGTATTTTTACGATTCATGTGTTTCCATTTAGGTTTGTTTTTTTTAAATTCCGTATTAGGGACTTGCTTGTAAGAAAGGGAATTACTGTATAATTATAGTCAGAAAAAAACAGTGTTTGTACAACCATTTGTACATTTGTCAATTTGTGATTTTATTCATGATTACAGCTCAGTTTCTCAAGAGACATTTAAAAGAGGATGTGTACATGTCCCACGCCGCTTTCTGCATGTACTCACTTTTTTTCAGCAGTTAATCTCAGTCAAAACAGGTTTTCCTTTCATTGTACATGGAAATGCTTACCACGCTGCTGTGACAAAGAGGCTTCTGAAACAATAAACGCACAATAAAAAGCAATTTAGTCTGACAGATGCGTTGACATATTCAGAGAGTGAAGCGGTGTTTGCAGACCATCGCCAGCGCCGAGTTGGGATCTAATCACATTTTGTTTATCTTTATTTTTTGATAGCTGCTCATTTTTTCACTTTTGGCGGAGGGGAGTGACAGATGTTCCCATGTGTTTCACAGCAGGGTGGACTTCAAAGATAATTCCTTCAAATACAAAGCGATTCTTGTGAAAACACATTGAAGTGTCCATCACTTGTTATTACCTTAATTTATAAATGATTGCAAATAAATTTAAACACTGACATGAAAATTACTTTGACCATTTATAAATGCATTCAGAGGGTACATCTAAATAATCTCTCACACACAAATGGCCATCTAAAAGCAGTAATGCTTTACTTAGGTTTGTGGTGTTGGGTTTTTAGAACAGTTCTAGTCTTATACTTCTTGTACATTTGCTTGGTAGGATTGGATTAGTTTTGTTACTATAACAAGAACAATCTTTGCAATTGTATTCACTGTATTCACAAGTTTGGCTTTGTGGATGGGTGTGGAACAGTGTGTGTTCTTAAGGCAAACTGTAATAGACTGCCATTCCTTCACGTGTTATTCATTCATTTTCGACTGCTTAGTCCTGTTAGGGGCTGTGGGTGACTGGAGCCCTACCCAGCAGCTTTGGGCCTGACGCGGGGTAAACCCTGGACAGTGGCCAGTTAGTCGCAGGGTGGTTTATGTGCCACATCTGAGGGAAAGAAGTGGTTATGTTTTTAAAAATTTAACCCACTGAGGTTTAAATAAAGTAAACCTCAGTGGGTTGAATGCTATACTTGAGTTGTCTATTTTGTCTGTGGTGTTCTGTAAAACCATGGTATAAACAGAGCATAACATTACTGTTCCATACACATTCATTTTAAGTACATTTATACATTATAAACGGTACTATATTTTGTTTAGGGTTCACTACAATGTGATGTTCACTAGACTGTCCAAATCTACTGATGATGCAAACGTTGAATGCCTGGAATACAGAATCATTTACTTATAGTCTTATATTTAGACGCCAAGTCCTTTTACTCATATTTATCTCAAATCTCTAGCTTTTTCTCTCTACTCATATTGGTAAAATATAGTACAGTGTAGCGTAGTATAGTATAGTATAGAGTAGTGTAGTGTGGTACAGTGTAGTGTAGTGTAGTGTAGTATAGAGTAGTTTAGTAGAGTGTAGACAATATAGACCAATTGTAGTATCATCATGGATAAATAAATGATCAATTATTATTTTACTTATGAGACTATTGAGATTAATATAGTAAATATAGTCAATATAGAAAAGGTTGAGTTTTGACTTGTCCAGATACCCAGATGCCTTTGCTTCAACCTTTTCTCCAAGATGACCTGGATGACTGAGAACCTTTACAGACATGTAGTAAGAGTGATAGTTTATAAATATAAGACTACATGAAAATTATATTCTGTCTGCCATGGATTCAACTTTTGGTCATCAGTAGATTTGGACAAGCAACTGTAATAAACCAAAAACCAGAAAGACATGACCAGAATTATTGTCATGCCATCATAGCAATATTCGACAACGCATTTGTTTCTTATTTCCAACGGCTTACTAGTGTACCTCACAGATTACAGTGGGACAGAAAAATGATAATAGGTAATAATATAAAAATGTTATTGTAGTAATTACATGCGTTTTTAATGGAAGTTATTTAGT
The DNA here is from genome assembly GCA_024349245.1 of Neodontobutis hainanensis. Lineage (NCBI taxonomy): Eukaryota > Metazoa > Chordata > Actinopteri > Gobiiformes > Odontobutidae > Neodontobutis > Neodontobutis hainanensis. Next base: position 1,813,690 of record JALDNG010000167.1, on the reverse strand, counting down.
AATTACCTATAATGTGCTGGTGTTCTGAACCAGCTCAGTGTTTATACTATATTCATAAAGCTCAGTTTCCTCTTCACTGTCTTCCTCAAAGTGCACTTCGACTCTGCTCTCAGTGTCCTTGCTGCGTCATTTGTTTTACCTCCGACAATAAATTGGATAAACTCAGTCATGACTGCTAAAAAGCACAGCAATGGCAGCCGTGTCGAGCGACATTCTGACTGACAGATTTATTATTGCTCTATTCTCAGCAGCTTAACTCTCAGCTCTGCAGTCGTGTCGCCTCGCTCACCCAGTTCTTTCTTCCATCCATCTTTAGCCAACAATCAATCCCTCTCTTTTTTAGTTTTTCTGTGTCACAACAATGAGTGCTAATTAGCAGCTCTTTGACATTCCTCCTCTTCTTCTTGCGCAGCATGTCAACAGTCAAACCTGTTTTTGCATACTCAGCACTTTTCTTCTTCTTTCCCCTGTGTCTTTGTCTGTTCTAATGACGCTGCAGTAGATGAGGACATTTGCATGTGTCCTTGGACTGAAGTCAGGCAGAAAAGTCACAGGGAAGTCAATGGGAAGTTTCTCAAAGAGGGTTATAAATAATGTACACTGTTTGGACAGCAGTGAGAAGAGAAGGACCAGACATGACTGCTGTGACAGAGATACAGGAAACACATGCAGTCCAGTGAATACTGAAGAGATGACAGCTGTAGCACAAGAAGAGCAAATACAGTTTAACACTTGACCTCTCTGCCTCATTTCCTTCAAGTTCTATTTTGCTCCATTCCTTGTTTCCTTTCTTTCCTTCATCCTCTAATCCAATGAAAGGTTACAAAAGAGGTTTCTGGACATAAGGTTTAAAGGTCAAATACTTCTCCAGGATTGACCAGATGTCTTCTTAGTAACCTTTATTAGAGACCAATTGTAAAGTATCACTTTGACACCATACACTAAATTATTTTACTTATGGAACTATTTGAGGTAAATATAGTAACTATGTCATGGACCTAATGGTCTGAAACAGGCAGGAGGATTCAAGGCATGACCCAACAATGGCGGATGGTTCACAAGATTTATTTTGCTGGCCAAGAACAGAATTGTAAATACAGGGTGAAACAAGACAAGGGTCGGAGCACAATAATCCACTACATGAAACACCAGGAAAACAAGGCACTTAACACACGGAACATACTAGAACCTTCACAGGCATATAGTTTGAGAAATATGGCTAGGAAATATAGGTCTAATTATAAGACAATATGAAAATTTGGTCTAAAAAAAATATGATCTATGAATCTCCACAGACATTTTGCTCCTCACAGTTGGTACAGCGTGAAAGGACTGCTGGGAAACTGGCAGACCACAGTAATCAGTCACTTGGGTTATGGCCAAAATGTTAACCTCATTGAGTCATTGCACAGTATTCGAGGAGCTCCCATTATCCACATCCAAAATATAGCCAGGCAGTTCCTTCACATGAGTCGAGCCGAGCAAGTCTAAGATATTCTGCACAAGTCAGAGTGTAAGTTTGAGTCCTCCCTTCAAGTCCGAGTCTCTGTGACTGAGAATAGCCACCAAAAGAAAGCCTTGAATCCAAACCCATGACTCGACTACTGCACCTCTGTATTATCCATTCGTCCAGATCTGACCTACAGAAAATTTCACTTGTGTAGAGTCTAAGTCACTCACATTTTCTGACAGTTCCTCAGCAATGCACAGGCTAAATGCTTTGGACTGTTGCAGCCACCTCTTCTGTTGTTCTGTTGTTTTGTTGTCTACAACTGGAATCCTCAAACGTTAATGAAACCCAGTTGGTTGGAAAAATAAATGTCCAGTGGAAATTGTGTTTATTTTAAATACGTGGGCATCCTTTACTGTACACTGTAACACTATGCTCTAACTCAATGAACAATAGAAGACTGTTCTGTATCTGTTTGTTTTCATTAATATATATTTTTGATCTCTGCAGAGGGGAAAGTGTACGCTCTTGGCGGGATGGGCACCGACACCACGCCTCAGGCTCTGGTCAGAGTTTACGAGGCAGAGAAAGACCAGTGGCAGCCCATTACCTCGATGCCTACACCGCGATACGGAGCCACGCCGTTTGTCAGAGGAAACAAAATCTACATGATGGGTAGGAATGACTCCAATCTCAAATCAGTGTATGCCTTATTGTGAGTTAGATAGCTTGTGGCCTTGTGGCTATATCGAGAACTGGAGTGGGCTGTGCCGTGAAGAGCACCGCGGGTCTGGATCATTAGTAACGTCCTTCATCAGAGCAGCAAGACTCAGACCACAGACAGCGCAGAGGCTACCAAAGCTTTGACACTAATTGTGACTGATCTAACATCTATTAATTTGCCTTACACTACCTTCTCCTAACAATGTTGTGACACAAATATAAAAAAGGGAAGCTGGAAGACAACTGGCCAGAATTGTTTACATAAGAGCTTTGAGTCTAATGCGCAAGTCAGTGCACTATCAAGTCAGTACCAGTAGCTTTCAAAATGTCCCCCCAGGTGCGGTTCAGGGGCTGTCCTCTGTTCCTAACAGGTATCCCCAGCATCACTGGAGGAAAGGTTTGGACAGTGTAGGAGAGTAGCACACACAGGTGCCATACACGAGGTTCGGTCTGGGAAATCAAACCCATGACTTTGATGAGCTAAAAGCTCTCAACCTGAAATGAAGAGATATACAGTACTTGTTTAGTTGAGCTCACACTTTGGTGTTGTTTAAAGTACTGTTTGGATAATGAATATATACAAGTGCAGTACCTGAAACTCATCCTCTAGATGTCACAGAATGTACAGCACAGAAGTACATCTTTCAGTTTGGTGCTGGACATTATCCACAGTGAAGATTGCAAGCTATTTAGCCATTTAAAAATGGGATGGGATGCGGGGCGTAGCTAAAACATTACTATTTGATATTAATTTTCTTCCGTTTGCTAAAATTGAAAATAGTTTTTTAGTTCAGTCATTTTTTCATTCATTACTCCTGTTAGGGGTGACTGGAACCTATCCCAGCAACTTAGACGGGTACACCCTGGACAATGGCCAGTTAGTCGCAGGGCTAAATATTTATTTATATAACACAAACAAATATGGCTTTTTGTGACAGTTCAATATTCAAATGAATCCTATTTTGAGTTATTGCCCTCTCCTGCACTGCACTATGGTCCTGCACTACGGACGAGTCAAACACACATGATGTGATGCTGTGATGTCATACTCGTGTGTACATTTACTTAAATAGGGTTTTTATTTTTAACCACTTACAAGTCATCTCCCCTGAGCTTAACAGAATTAGACACTTCACTGGAGGAAGAGACCAATTTGCAGTAAACATAGCATTTTATTTTAGTCCCAGATGTGATTGTCTAAAAGTGCAACCACAGATATGTATTCTTATAGAGACTCTGTGGGAGCCTCGTATTGATGCTTGGTAAAATTTCACACCACTGCTGAGAAATAAATTGGCATCAAACAATGCCAGGAACGAGCATTTGATCTCACCCAATAAGCATTTTGCTGCAAACGGCTTCATCTTATTACATGCTACAAGCTACAACACATCACTCGGCTCGTTCCCAGAGCCATATTTATTCATACTTGCCTCGCCACAGGAGTTGTGCATGGACGGTGGCCCAGAAAGCACAATGCACACTTGTGAGTAACACAGGCAGATGAAAGAAACATATGCATGAATTTATCACAGACGGGAGGTTTTCACACTTATTCAGGCTTGCAAATCTAGAAAATAGACAGTCATTTATTTGACAAACACATAGGATGGAATATAGAGAGACATTGTGGAAAATAAAGCTTTGATTTGATTTTAGCAGTATAGAACCATAAATGTCAAATTCTCATCTCAAAATATAATGTTCTCTGGATATGCATCTGCCAGAATATGTAATAGAGCAGCAGAGAGAGAGAGTAACTGAGACAAACACAATGAAGGATACAATAATACCACATCCAAAGGAAAAATACTGACTTTTTAACCATTCATTTATTTTAAGACAAGCTTGGAGCGTTGCAGGAATTTTATGTTATGTTATGGGAATTGTAATATCTTAGTATTCCCATAACAATAGAGTATAGTATTGGTCATACATCTTTGTTCATGGTAGATTCTGGATGCTACAGTGTGTGCACTTGATTTATTACCACACTTTACTGGTAGCATTTCAACATTTTCCAGTTGTTCCAGGCCTGAAATGAAAATCCCATGCTCTGTCACACCAGATAAAAGGTTGGTGTGTCTTCTCTTGTTTGTCTAACAGGTTTGCAGTTTTTGAGGTATGACACTGGAAAATGATAACTTTAATCATCTGGGGAAAAATTCCAACATGTTTGTTTACTCTGAAATCACGTTTGACCTTTGGTGAGATTTCCCATGTTCCAGAGCATAAATGTATTTTGGGCCAGAGATTAAAAAGTAATCAGTTTGTGTCTGATGTGTTTTGGTCATATCACTGCACACAACAGAAAGAAACTGTTGAATTGAGTTAAAGTGATGAGCCATAAATTTACTTCAGTTTTTAACTCTTTAATGATTATAAAAAATGTTAGTAAAATAGCAAACACTGATTATGATAATTATCTATGTGCTTGTAACGGTGCACTTTTTGTAACAAAACTTAAAATTGGTAATGGTCTGAAAAATGAAAAGACATGTATTTTCTTTTTCAAGTCCACTGCATGCTTCTGTGCAGTGCCGTAGAGCGCCAGCTCTACGGCACTGCAAATGACGTTGCAGACCCTCGCCCACTGGATGTGTTTCAGATCCACTGCGCAACGAGCCCCAGCAGCTGGGAAAAACATGCGCAGGAATTACGAGATGGCGCGATAAAAAACTCTGATCAAGACGTGTGTCAAACCAAAACAGTTTATTTTGAAGGGCCAAAAAACAAGTTTAGTTTTAGATCACTTTGTTCAAATAAACATCACTTCACATGTTTTTCCTCGTTACATTGGGCACAAAAAGCTTTTTTTTTTTTTTAATCAAGCTTATTGAATTTAATACTTAATTGTGTAAATTAACATAAATATTAGAATAAAGAAAATTGTGCTGGTTTGGTTTCCAGTCTGGTGCAATCTATCTGTGCAGACTGACACAAACTGGATCTGCCGTTGCAGAAATGGAACATCTACTGTATATATAAATAAGTTAATTACTTTTACTTTATACATTTAAAAACAATGTAAAAAGGTGGAAATGACAATGTTATACTTTTACTGGAACCATCATTAATATTATTATTGTTATTATTATTCTTATTATTATTATTATTATTATTTTTAGGGGAAGTGAGTGCTTCCTCCACAACTGAGACAAAGAAATCTTTGAAATGTGAAACACTTTTAATGCTGTTGGCTGAAAACAGTGGAGGTTTCCAGATTTAGTCTTACAAATTCTGGACATCCAGGAGGATTTAGGTCACCAGTAGGATATCCTGACAAAAATGTAGTGGATTTTGTTTATACTGCAGCTTCTCCGAATGAAGTCAGTCCCAAAGACAATGCATGTACAAAAGGTGGCTTAGTCCAACTTTAAGAAATTCAATTTTAGCAAATGTTTTTTATGTAAGACCGTTTATTCCTAAAGTGATAAAATTGTACTGAGCGTCTCTCAAACTCACTCTGAGCGGTTTGCTATTATTCATGCTGTTCTTTGAGCTGCTGCAGTGTTCAGGCTGTGTTTAGATCAGTGTGCTCTTGAACCTGCTTTGATTTTTATTCTGTAACATCCCAGTCTGCAGCAGACAAACACGAGGTGGCACATGATATAACTATCACTCCACTCAAGATTCATGTGTGTGTGTCTCAGAAATGGCAATCACCAAAGGAGCAGCTGAAACAAGACTGTCAGCAAGTCAAGTATGATCAAAACATCGTCACAAAACAAGACTGGGATGCACACAATTTAGTCTGGAGCCTGAGCATTTTGCTGCATTCTCATGTGGTCCAGTTACACTAGAGCGCTGCAGCTTAAAGAAGAAAACTGTGGAAATGTAAATCACAAAAAGACAGCCACTATCTCGTCTCTACTTGCCGCACCACTGCAGCAATGCCTCACCATCAGCATAAAGTAGTACAGCGACTTTTAAATGCAGACATTTAATCATGAGAATCATCAGACGCTTCATCAGAAATCATTATATGATGTCACACAACAAAATGAGTAGAGGCTTTAGAGTTAATACAGTAAAGAATTAAAGAAATAACGAACAAGTCTAGTGCTGCAGCTATCAGTTATTTTAGTAATCGAGTATCTAGTAATCTATCAATTCTTTGGTTTAATTAATCTAGTATTTGGGTAAATTGCGTAACTGCATATCTTTTAAAAGTCAGCAACTCAGATCAAATAAACAAATATAACACATTAGATTTTCTTTTTGAAAGAACATTAACATGTATTTATTCTTTATAACACAACCAACAGCATTGTAATGGCACTCCCATTTCACATTATATGTACATTATAAATAAAAATAAAAAAATACCTGAAATTAAAAGGCTATTAAATAAATAAGAAATGTAGTAACAGGACACCTACAGTAGATCCAATTGGTGCACGGTGCAGATCTAAAGTGGATGTGAAAGTGGCTTTAGCTGCCACAGGCATGAATCACTGAAGCAACATAAAAATCATCAAGGCCTTTTTCTAATTGAATTACTCGATTTATTTGATGAATTGTTTCAGCCCTATATAAGACACACAGCACAATATTTAAAAACATAATGTGAAAAATGGCAGTGTGCCAGACTGCAGTAAACTGCACAAGACTTACACTGCAGCACAAACGTTCTTTTGGGATTTTGGATTTTTTAGCTTATTAGCAGGCCATGTGTGTAAATCACTTGGCTTCATGGTTTGTAATGCTAACATCCTTTACATCTATCATATTACATTGAAACCTGTCTGAGTGAGCCAGTTAGAACACAATGTTGCTGCTATTTGAAAATAAAATTATCTCTGCCAAAAAGTTTTTTTCTTTTTGGAATCCAAATCATGGTATTCAAATCTACTTACATTTAAGGAAAATGGACATTTTCTAATTTGGAAAATGCACTTTCTTGCCATAAAGCTTTTGTGATTCATCTTTCATATCAACTGATGGAAAGTGTGTTCCTTCTATAACCAGTTTGTTCAGCGGTCAGTCAGTCAAAGCTTGCCGTAATCATGTTATGCTCATGTGGTCCTGATGAATGTTATAAATGCATGTAAAGACCTGCTTTAGTCAGAACAGCAAACCAGAACTTCCTATAAGATCTATAAAACTTAAATTTAAGGTACATCCAACTTTCCTGTCCAAAACAAAATAATCACATCCAACAAGTCCAATGACAAAAATATTATATTGTTTGGCTTAGCCTCGTGTTGAGAGCATTTCTTTAACAATCACACAGGTCTCTGCTGTGAATTGTGTTGTTTTTGTATTTCTCTGACTCCAGCGCTGCCTACTCAGTTGGACTGTTTGTCTCGCTCTTGTTATCGATCTGTGAGCACCTTGCCCACTCTGGTCGACCCTCTTCTACTTGATTCTCTCACTCCTCCGCACCCTCTGCTTTTTCCTCTATCACTTTAGCACAATTTCTCTCTTTGCCACAGTTTCATTCTCCTCTTTACCATCTCATTCTGCTTTTCTCAGCTGTTCTTTCAAGAAACATGCTCTACAAAAGAAGACCATTTCTGCTGCACATACAGTAGGTATTTATTTTGTTTCTGATATTTGGGTGTACCTACAGCAGATACCATGCAATGTCTTCCAAAATATTTAGTGCTATTTCATCTGCACTCATTTTGAATAGTTTATTGTTTTTAGATTAATTTAAAAAGTTGAATATGTCGACAAAAAAAATTGGTGGACACATTTGTATAAATTCTGTATTAATAATTGCATTTCTCTTTAGGTCCACAGCAGTCTGATTATTATATTTCTCCAGTTAAACAGTAAAACAAACATTACTGATGCAAACAAACACAGATTATCAAAAGAATTTCTTGAGAAGAAAGCCTCTCCACACTGACAGATGTCCAAAGTTTTGATGCACTTCTATGCTGGAAAAGTATTCTCTAGTGATTAATTATATGGCCCAGCCAATATGGATTTTTGGGGCTGATACCAATATTAGATTGTAAAAAATTCCGATACCAATATATTAGTTCATAATTTATAATTTTTTTTTTAACAAATTGTGTCTTTTGAGCCCTTAAACACCGCTCCCACACTTGTTACAAAGATATAAACTGAAGGCAGAATGTTAGGGTTAGGGTTATGTCAGAAATTGTCGTATAGGGCGAGCAGCATACACAGCGTCTGAGCTGAACTTTTTTTTGTGGGTGTCAAAGAACTACTAAAACAGAGGTGGGCGTGGTTAATGCAGAAAAGTGAGGAGTTCTGTGCTAGAGCTTCTCATGAACTAAGGACAGTCCTGGCCAGAATTAACTTTGTTCTTGTTCTTGCAGAGTATGTATTGGCCTTAAGTGTGTGTTTGTGCAGATACAGATGCAGACTGAAGGCTTGCTCCTGACCTGCATCAGAGGCAGATAACGGACTGTAAACCTGATTTAACTCTAACAAAACTCTAATGTGTCCTACTCACATTTCCAGGCACGCTGTCAACAGAAAAACTTCACTCCATTAGACGCAGCCAACGTCAGTGATGGCAATGATGTGTTCAGGCGCTAAGAGAACGTGGAAAATCTAAGAAACTTGCAAACACTAAACTCTGAAAAGGAGGAGGCCCGAGAGTCGTTAGCTGAATAGGTCTCACATGGGCTCTCAAAAATAGCAATATATTTCCAGTAACTAAATCATATTTAGCACAGTAGTCCAAAATTGGATAATTTCCCACGGCACAAATGACAACCTATGTAAAACCATAATTCTTTTCCTTTTAAAGAAAAGGTCAAAGCAAAGACATCTGGAATCAGTTTTCAAGGTGAAGACGTTTTGTCTCTAATTCCAAGAGACTTTATCAGTTCTGAGTTCAACTGTAAGAGAGCTGAGCTTCTATCTCTAGAGGGAGGAGTTTCCTCTGAAACCAAACCTGATGGACCAGGCTGTTCTGGTCTCATAGTTGTTGGCCATAAAAAGGAAGTGTATTTCCTGATGTAAGAGTCGTTAAAGGCTCAGGAGAGTTGTTAGTGACACTGTTCTATTCAGGTGTTGTTCTAGGGTGAAGCTCTTTTGTTTTAGGTTTCAGAACACTGTTATAAATACTAGGCAACAAGAATCTGAGGCCACCTCCTCTGTTTAGAGGGCTTTTCTATTTTAAACAAAAAATGGCTTCATTCACACCCCTCTCAGACCATCTGGCCTCTCTGGCCAAAATTTTGACATTTTTGTCCTTCAAAGGAATGTCCTTTCTCTGTGAGGTGGAGGTGGACTGCAGACTCATCTCTACCTGGAGCTGAGTCCTCCTATTGAAATAATTTATGTGAACACAGTACAACCTTTTAATTTATCTAACCTTTATGTAGGTCCCACTCAGGTGCTGTGTGAACACATTTTCACACTTGTCTATTGATAAGGTAAATTGTCATAATACTGGTCGGCAAATACTGGTTTCAGAGTCTGCAAGTCATTGACTTTCCTCAGAGTAATTGGTAATTGGGCTGGAAAAAGGCGGACACGGTGGAACGGTTCTTTGGAGATGTTGATTCACTGAGAAAGGTCCTCCCAGTCATACTCAAACTCTAACTTGAATCTAATTTTAGCAGCTGACTGGTAGACCTGGTGAGTACTGTAGAGCTTGAAGGTTATGTACTAAAATAAAAGTAAAGAAGTGAATAGACCTCAATACAAAAATAAAATACAACTCTACAACTTAAACCAGTGGTTCTCAAACTATTCAAAGTCCAATATCCTGTGTATTAAAATAATAATTACTAAAAAAAAAGGACGAAACAATGACATAAACTGGACTAAACCTAAATAAATAAATAATAAAAAAAAAATAATAATTTTAAAGATCTATCCATGATCTAAATCAGGACTAAACCAGACTAATCTAGGACAAAACCAGGTCTAACCTGAGACTAAACAGTCATCTACAATTTAAATCCTCATTTCAAGCAATGGACAAAAAAAAAAATGTCATAAAACTGCCTTTAAATTAATCAGAATTCACTGGGTACTTACTTGCGTACCACCACCAAGACCTGCACCACAGTTTGAGAACCGCTGCCTTAGACTTAGTAAAATAGTTTGCCTATGTTAAGGAAAGTAAAAAAAATGCTGCTTAATGTTTTAAAACAGTAAACCATGTTAAATTAACTGAGAGGCATTTAGCATTAGCAACGATGCTTTATACTTACATAGTCAGTTAACTTCATTAAAGTGTAAACACATTTTTCAAAATTTATAAAATAGACTGAAATTGGCTTTACTGTACAGAAAGTGACAAATATGAAGAAACCAGATGAAGATTACCAGATTAATCAAATAGAATGACTAGTAGACATATGAGACACATTTTACATTAGTGCAGCCGTCTTTGTATTTAGTGCCAAAAATGCCTTCCACAGATTGTGTTTTTTTAATGTAAAAAACTCTGATAGGCTGAGGACAATGATAGACAGTGAAGCAGCAGTGTTAGGAGAGTAGAGTAAAGTAGATAACTCAACTAGGCCAAAAAATGACTTAGGCAATTATGCTATTAGGCTAACAAAAAGTAAAATTATTAAATAAAATATCAAGCTGTATATTTAGTGTTCTTTAAAACATAAATCAAAGTGCATGAGGCTCATCTCTGTTTAACACTGTAACTTATGTTCCCATCAGAGAAGCACTAAACTAGAGCTATATTCCACTTTTAATGAGGCCACACCGTCTGCTTCAGACAATAGCAGTTATGTGACACTTAATACACAAAGTCTGCAAAGTCTTTCTTAAAAGTTTTGTAAGTTAAGCTAAATATGAACTTCGGTTGTCTATTGGGTTAATATTTATAGGTAATTTAAATAACCTTTTCAGTCTTATTGATTTGTAGTTTTCCTCTGTATTTTCCAGGCGGTCGTCAGGGAAAGATGCCTGTGACCGCGTTGGAGTCCTTTGACCTGGAGATGAAGAGTTGGACGCGTTACCCATGTATCCCGAGTCGAAGGGCCTTCTCCTGTTGCGCCAGCAACGAGCGCAGCTTCTTCAGTCTGGGGGGCCTCCAGCAGCCGGGGCCACACAACTTCTACTCCAGACCACACTTCGTCAGCACCATGGAGGAGTACGACATCGAGCAGGGTAAGCGCTGTCTTGTTATAGTATCTGGAAACAGTTTAGTCCTAAAATGTTTAATCACTTGAACACTTGTAGAAGTCCGAATTCCCTCTGGTCATTTAAAGAAACACTGTAAGAACATATGCAATAATTTTGATCAGAATATCCTTTCCTCACAGATTTTGAACTTGAGCATGCAACATACAGATCCTAATTTACTGCAAATCAGTTCAGTCCCTGCTAACGTGTGACATGTCTTAAAACAAAAGCAAAACCTTCAAGTTAGCATTTTCCCTTTAGTGCAAATGTTTAGCACCAAAAAAAGAACAACTCATTACCTTTAGAACAGGATGAGTTGAGCTTTGATTTGACTTTAATTAGTTCACATGATTATTTAGTACATTTGCAGCATCTCAGCACCTGCTCCCGGTCTCATTTCTTCAGCTCACAGAACACGGTGTGCCTCGATCCTACTGTATATTAGTCTGTAATTATGTCGCTTATTAGACATCTGACATTCCAGATGGGTCCGCAGCGGCGTGGTTAATCTTCCCCAGGCAATGACGATATATTTTAATCAGCTATGGAATTAGTCCTTTTAACCTTACTTAGTGGGCATTTGACCAAAAAAAAATAATTTATATTCTCGACTGCAGTAACTATTAAATGTGAATAGAGTGATAAATCCACTGACAGCTGTTGCACCCCAGCTTTGCCGCTCAAAGGAGATAGACTTCCCAGCGGAGTTAAAGGAGACAAGAATGAGCTCAAGGGAAAGTTAACAATCAGCAAGTGGCTTTGTGATTTGCAGATTTGCAATGTGAAGTCAGTGGAAGGATTTTGGAGATCTTCATTGGATGTTACTAGAGCAGTGATGATAATAGTGAAGAGAAAGTGGATCTAATTTACTTATTTATCCAAATTATATTAAGGTAGATTTTTTTGTTTCTTTTGTCAGCCCCACAGTCTACATTGTAACAATTTATAAATAGAAGACGTTAATTTTACCGGACTAAGGAGATTGTTTTAATCTAGCTCTTTTACCCTCTTTTTTATTTCATTTTTTAGCATAGTTTCTTTTTTAGGCTGTCCGGGTAATACTTACCTGTTATGTTTACCTTGTTGCTGGGCTTTATTTGCTGATCAGGGGTGACCAAAGAAATATCCAATGCCAAAAAAAGGATTTTCCCCATAGACCAGAATATAAAACAAAACGTCTGGTAAATGTCAGGAATTCCCCAAAAATTGGATATTGTTCATGTTTTTAATGGTCTTTTATGTTATATTCAGGTAAAAATAATATAACTTTTATGACATATCTGCACTTTTCTGCCTGTCAGAATGTTTTAGAATAGGATGTTGGAGCTCATCAATGTTTTAAAGAACTGCTATGTTCAGTTGTGCTCATAACTGGCAGAATTTGGCCATTTTTCAGAGAATATGAATGATAACACAAATTTTTTTTTCACTCATAGTTAGTGGTTGGGTGAAGCCAATTACTGTCAAAAAATAGTTTTTACTTTTTTTAAATCATAATGACAACAGAAACTACCCAAATGACCCTGATCAAAAGCTTGAAGTCTTTTGTGGTAGTTGTGGATGAGGCTCTTTATTTTCTCAGATGGTAAAGCTGTCCATTATTTTTGGCAAAAAGCCTCCAGTTCCTGTAAATTCTTGGGCTGTGTTGCATGAACTGCAGGTTTGAGATCTCTTTAGTGTGGCTCAATAATATTGAGGTCAGGAGACTGAGATGGACAGAACCTTCACTTTATTCTGCTGTAGCCAATGACAGGTCGACTTGGCCCTTTTGCCTTGGATTGTTGTCATGTTGAAACGTTCAAGTACGTCCCATGTGCAGTTTCCGGGCTGATGAGTGCAAATTTTCCTCCAGTATTTTTTGATAACATGCTACATTCATCTTTTCCTGTGCCTTTGTAGCTCACACATCCCCAAAACATCAGATCCACCTCCATGTTTCACAGCAGGACTGTACCTTTCATCAAAGGCCTTGTTGACTCCTCTCCAAATGTAACGTTTATGTTTGTGGACAAAAAGTTCCAAATGACTTTGTTCTTGAAGTTTTGAGGCTTGTCTCTGTGCTGTTTGGCGTGTTGTAAGTAGAATACCTTGATGCATTTGCGTAGTAATGTCTTTCTTCTGACGACTCAACCATGCAGCCCATTTTTCTTCAAGTTCCTCCTTATTGTGCATCTTGAAACAGCCACATTCAACACACATTTTTGGGTTTTGCTTTGCATCCCAAATTTTTTTTCTGTTTTTTTTTGGTTTACCGGACCTTGGTTTGGTTTCACTAGAATCCCTCATTTTTGAACACTGCTAAATAGTTCCTTGGATTTTTTTTATGTCCTTTTCTTGTTTTATACAGTTTTATTACCTTTTCCTGCAGATCCTTTGACAATTCTTTTATTTTCCTCATGACTCAGAAAACAGAAACATCAGAGCAGCACTGGATGAGCGATGCAAGGGTCTGTCAGGAGCCCAGAAACACACTAGCCTTTTCTACACACACTAATTACAAACAGATCACAGGTGAGGATGGTTACCTTTAGGAGCCACTCAAACCTGTTTGTGTCACTTGTGTTATGTTATGTGTTATGTTATCGGGCCAAAAACACCAGGGTATGTAAACTTTTGATCAGGGTCATTTGGGTAGGTTATGTTGTCTTTATGATTTTAAAAGAGTAAATATAATTTTTGTTTTTGTGCTAACATTTACATAAAAATGGCAAAAAAAATAAATAACAAATTCTTAAACTTATGAGCACAACTGTATTTAAAGGTGTTTGCGTGTGTGGTCACAATGCACAATGCAATTCCAAACCTCCCTTTCTGTGCCTGTGAACACCCACACTAAACCAGCAGGGACATTATGCTGTGTATGAACAAATCTCAGAGAAATGAGTCAGATGATGAGTTTGCATAAGAATTTTAGAGACATAAATGTTCTTAGTCTTCCAAAGTAGAGTCCTCTCTGGACAGTTGTACAGGAACCCCAAGTAATTTAATCTTTCTCTAGGTTCTGAAGACAACTTACTCTGGGGTAATTGATGGCTGGCAAGATCCGAGTGCTGTGAAAAACACTGTCAACTAAACAGAACATTATTTTCAATTGAACCATCTAGGTCAGGGGTGTCAAACTAAATTTAGTTCAGCTACATACAGCCCAAATTTATTCATTTAGCATGTATGTTTTCACAAACTCATTCCTCACAATATGGTTTTGATGCTATTGCTTTATTTTTTTCAAAGAACATTACCATAAAAACCCAATTTATTTATCACCATGGTAGATGTGGAAAAATAATACATATTTACAAAACATAACTGAGCTTAACTAAGTCAAAAGCAACAGAAATTAACAAAAATACAAAATACACAAATACTCAAAATAAAATCCCAACACATTTCCTCTCCACATGGTCTTTCCCGTGACCTCCCCCTGAGGTTATAAAAATGGCCGACATAAGGCCCTCCTCCTCTTTGACCTGACCATGTGGTGGACCATTAAGTTTGTTAATTTCTAATAAACATATTTAACAAAACTGTGTGTTGTATGAGAACTAAATACAAACTAAACAAAACTGTTTAGTTTAGCTGTATTGTTGAGATGGCATTAATTGAAAAGTAACACATACATTAAATGAACACAAACTAAAGGTGAATTATGGGACAAACTCACTTTGTCACAAATACGGTATCTAACTTTCATTGCTGCATTGCTGCCCTTTGCTGTTCTGTACTGGGTCTCAGTGTTGTGTTATGTCTTAAAACAGTGCAACCTCCAGTAGACAAATTAGGAAAAGCAGTTAGTTTAATTTAAGAAATTGCATTTATTGTCTTCTATGTATTTTTTAGACTTTACCAATTCATCCCCTGGGCCATATTTGGGCCACGGGTCGCATGTTTGACACCCCTGTTCCAGATTGAGAGAGGGGGAGAAATAAAATATATTTTTGCTTAGATCTTAGTCATATAACAGTTTGTATTTAAACTTCTATGAGTGGATGACCCGTGTCAAACCCCAGACAGTGCATTAAGAGTAGTCACAGGGGGATTGTAATGAAGGTGCAAAGGGGGAGCACTGGCCGCCTGTGAGCAGGTAACAAACTCCAAACTGGCAACAACTGAGGCGCCAGACACACTGCAGCGCCGTAGATTGGATTATCAGAGGGGTAGATGTGCTGCTCCTGTTGACATATGAGGCTCATATTTGTCCTAGTGTGGCGTTCCAACACAAAGCAGAAACAACAAACACAATCAGCCGCTCCCCTGACTCTGCCTGGGTTATTTTAACAGGTTTCTGCTCATTTCACACGACATGATTCATCCTGGAATAATCAGAATGAAGCTCAGCAGGGAGTGTGTTGGGGTCTAGTCATCTATTCAGTTTCAATGCAACTAACAGCGCTATTTTTCATTATTTTCTGTTCCAGTAATTTCATCAGACGTTAGTGTGAAAAAATAAAACACCTGTAGCTCTCATTTGCAGTTTACAAGCTGGGAAGATTTCCAATAGGTTTTTATTAGAAAATTGCCTGGTAAATTTTATTTTGTTTTTGCTTTTTTGCCTCTTATTTGCTAACAATAATAAATGATGAATGATTGAGTTCGGTTTTGGCAACAAGGCAGTGTTGGAACATGTCTGGCTTTCTATGTGCAGATCACAAATATCTGCGGCACAGATAAGACCAAAGAAAACAAAGTCATGGACAGCAATGATGACTCGTATCACAGCCTTTATATCAGATATGCAACAGCAGAAGGATCTGGGGTGGAGATATTTGTTGTATGAAGATAGTTGTGTATGATTTGACTTGTATTACTCTTAGTATGTTCCTATAGCTTTTATACTGATCTGCATTAGATTCATGAAACTTCTTCACAGACTGTTGTTTATTAGAGTTGTTTCATGTCCATCATAAGTAGCCTTACGATGCAAGTCACTAAACTTGACCTGCAGCGGGATTCTCGTGTGATTTTTTTTTTTTTTTTTTTTTTTTTTTTTTTTTGTACTGACAGGTCTGGGCGTGTTCAAGGTTGGTGATAAATCCAATCACTGACCAATTATTCATCTAAGCCCTTATCTTTCTAGGTAAATTTGCCAGGTGTAACTGGTAAATAGTTATTTCCAAATTTATTTATTCACATTTTTGTGAGGATAAATCCCTTGAGATGAATCATCTCGTTTTCGAGGGGGTCATCCAAATGAAATGCTGCATGTGCACAGGCTCACACCAGGCACTTGTGTACTGGACGATGTATTGAAAAAAAGGTGCAATGTCCCTTATAGAGCAGGGGGGCAATTATTTTTCTCCAAGGGACACATTAGGACTTGGGAATGTTGTGGAGGGCCGGGCCAACACGGTGAACTCCTTTATGCTCAATAAAAACACATTTATTTTGTCTACAGTTTAAGTTTGAACTGTAGGCTAAACAATATGTGCAATAAACTCTGTTTAGTCAACACCACAGTCACAGCTGCACCTCCTCAGTTTTAGCACCATTTTTTTACAGTTTGTCCTAAAACCAGTGAAAACTATCTCTCTGAGAGTCAGAGATGATAGTTTTAGGAAAGGTTGTTACTGATTGGAGCATGTCACAGTGAATCAACTAATTCCTGCAGAATATTGAAGGAAAAATATATGTAGTGTTTAATCATCAATAAAATATTAGTAAATGCTTGGCGGGCTGGATTAAACAGCCTTAGTTTGTCCACCCCTTCTCTAGAGGGACAGGAATGTTAAGGGGTACCTGCCCTTTTGCAAATGCTGTGGAGCAGTTGTATCCGGCAGAGTCAGGTTAGAAAACCAAATGCTTGCGAGCATTTTCCTCAACAATTAACAAAATTAGTTTGTTCCCACTTTGTAAAGCAAACATGCACTAGGAAGTAGACAGGCGTGATGTGCAAACTTCAAAATAAAAGCATGTCCAGGTATACAGAAGCCAGTAACCAAGCACAATATTTGATCAATGAGTCCATTGCATGCTGTGATTGGATCATGGGTCATTGACTTAGGTCATGGGCTGTTTACTGATGTATTATTAACACCACTCCTTCACCAAAAGAGGAGAATTACCTTG
Organism: Neodontobutis hainanensis; assembly: GCA_024349245.1. Lineage (NCBI taxonomy): Eukaryota > Metazoa > Chordata > Actinopteri > Gobiiformes > Odontobutidae > Neodontobutis > Neodontobutis hainanensis. The sequence goes on along the minus strand of JALDNG010000167.1, from coordinate 1,796,370 downwards.
TGTTTGTAAATAATAGATATCAACTGACAAAGTGCATGTTTTTATAATAATCTATAGTCTGAACAAACTTGATGCTGTTGGAAAAGTTTAGCCCCTTGAGCCACAAAATACTAGATGTTAAAAGTGAGGCAAAAATGTAAATTTTATTAAATATGCCCTTGAAGTATATCTTTCCTAAAACGGCACATTTGTCGTGCAATACTCTGCTTTATCCATAATAAAACCTTTTATCACATTGTAAAAGTTGGCAGTGGGGAAAAAGAGCACTGAAGACAAAAGTATGAGAAAGAGACAAATGACTCAAGTGGAACCAGACAAAAAAGTTGGTACAAATGAACTCACTGTGCTTTATGTATTTGGTAGTTGATGGATTTAACTACAAAGGGCTGTGATAATTGATAATTGATTAATCCGTTTACTTCTGTGAGTGTTTGTTTAATGTTTGTGCCTTTAAAGGATAACGATCTTTTGTAACTGTGAAGCTTCACTTCCATTTGGCTGTTGAGAGGAGAAAAGACTTAAAGCTGCCAGAGTAATGTAAATACAGCAGTGTCTGTTTGTGCTTTGACTATCTCAATTCAACTTGGTCTAACATAGTGCAGTGATGTCAATACTAAGTGCAGATAAAGACAAGTAACGTGAAGAGAAGTCAACCTGTTATAATGATGCTTAATCTATATGTCTTCCACAGACTAAAGAATTTTCTATTGGATGTTCATGCACATGCTACTGTCAGCCAGTTCAAGAAATGAACCAATGAGAAAATATGGACGTCTTTCACCCATTAGTCCCCTATTGTCCGATATTGACCTTTCCACTGGGCAATAAAATGTCGGTTACATCCGGACTTTTACTGCAGAGTAAAACAATGGTTTTCAGATAGCAAAAACAGATGTATTAATCAAAAATTCCCGGTAGCCATTTAGGGACATGTCTTTGACTTTGTACCAACCTGTGGAAATAAATAAGATGATGGATTAACTAAATGCAGGACATGCAAGAATGTGAATAAAATTTATTGCGCTTCTTTGGTAGCAGTGTTCACTTTGGCTGGGACTTTTTGTACAGCTTTAAATGCCTATTCTTCCTAGTCAGATAAATGCCATTTATACATCATATTGAGCAACATGCTCCATTGTGTTGACCTACTTTATTTACACACTTTTACTCAGTGCACCTTTATGTCAATTTTTAAATAACAAACTAAATAACAAACTATTAACAATACAATCAGAAATCTTGTGAAATTGAGAATGTGCTCAAATTGTCCCTGCACAAAACTAATGTTGAGCCTTGTTCGAAGTAAAAGGTGGTTCAAACTGTAGCATTAGCATAGTCTGCCATGTTTGTACTGAGTGTGTATTTAAATAATGGTTTATTGCAAGGTTTCCTGACTCTCTCTAATGAAAAACATATCTCCATTGCTGCAAACACTATAAATGCAAAAGAGTTGAATATGGATTTTCTATAAGCATGTATGCTGTCTATTGATAATAGATCCTAGTACTAGCCATGCGTGAGTGTAACGTTACTGGAAATCTTTATATACACTGCAGTTTTTTACAGACATGTCACAAACTGTTATGACAAGACAATGGTGGGCTGTAAAAATGTCACAGATATATTCCCTGTGTGAGGCCAGTTTTAAAGAGAAAATAATATGGTACATTATATATAAAATATCATACTCAGTATATGCAAAGAGGGTTTCATCGTCATCAGCGTCCCCTGTGTGCTGGTGTTGTTTGTCTGCGGTCTCTTTGAATGTGTCTAATCCCTCGCCTTTGAGTCGCTCAGGCTTTTGTGTCTGTCTTCCGTCATTGCCTCTGTTCTTTTGTGTTCCTTTGAGTGTGTCTGCCGGTTGTACTTGCTGGAAGTGGGGGGGGTCTGCACCGCTTTGATTGACAGCAGTGATTATAGATCATGCCAGCAGAGAAAACCACAGAGCCAGACATCAAAGTAATAATAACAGCAACAGCAGTACATATTCCATGTCTGACAAAGTGGACATAAGACCAGAGACATGAAAGGAGGACGGGAGTTTGGAATGAAATATATTTTTAATAATATGTGTAAGTTATGTAAGTCTTATTGTTTTGTTTAAAGATTTTCTGTTTTGTTTCACCTCCATTCAAGCCTAGTGCTCTCTGATTGGTCAGGACCATGGACCTTGCATTTTTGGAATTGGATTATGGCAGTAACCTTGTAATACAGAGACAATGACTGTCATGATTCATGTCTGTTTTATATTGTTTCCGGTTTGTATTGTATTCAATGGACTTTATTTTGAAATGTCGTGCCCTTGTCTGTGTCCATGCTTGACTTCCTGCCTTGTGTTTTTCCCTCCTGTGTGATTACCTGCTCCGCCCCTATATGTTTCACCTGTCCCTTGTTGTCTGTGTCTATTTATACCTGTTTGTCCTTCCCCTCAGTACCAGGTCATTGTCATTGTCTCTGTCTCCGTCTCTGTCACCGTCACCGTCACCCGTAAGTTTGGTCTGTGTTCCTTTTGTCGCCACTTGTGAAATTTCTAGTCCGTGGTTTTGGTATTTTCATTTTCTCTGGATTTTTGCCTGTGTTTTCGATTCTGGGAGAATTTTGGTTTTTGGATTTTTGTATGCGTCTGTTTCTCTTAAAATCAATTTAGTTTAACGTTTTCTTGGAGTTTGGGTTTGTTTGCATTGGAGTCTTCCTGTTCCTGAGCCCGCGGCCGTGACAGAATGACCTGGTCAGAAAACTGAGACTCCGCAGCACCCAGAACTGTTTTCCAGAGTCTTCGTGTCAGTCCCAGAACTGTTTTCCAGAGTCTTCGTGTCAGCCCCAGAACTGTTTTCCAGAGTCTTCGTGTCAGCCCCAGAACTGTTTTCCAGAGTCTTCGTGTCAGCCCCAGAACTGTTTTCCAGAGTCTTCGTGTCAGCCCCAGAACTGTTTTCCAGAGTCTTCGTGTCAGTCCCAGAACTGTTTTCCAGAGTCTTCGTGTCAGCCCCAGAACTGTTTTCCAGAGTCTTCGTGTCAGCCCCAGAACTGTTTTCCAGAGTCTTCGTGTCAGCCCCAGAACTGTTTCCCAGAGTCTTCGTGTCAGCCCCAGAACTGTTTTCCAGAGTCTTCGTGTCAGCCCCAGAACTGTTTTCCAGAGTCTTCGTGTCAGCCCCAGAACTGTTTTCCAGAGTCTTCGTGTCAGCCCCAGAACTGTTTTCCAGAGTCTTCGTGTCAGCCCCAGAACTGTTTTCCAGAGTCTTCGTGTCAGCCCCAGAACCGTTTTCCAGAGTCTTCGCTTCAGCGCCAGAACTGTTTCCAGAGTCTTCGCTTCAGCGCCAAAACTGTTTCCAGAGTCTTCGCTTCAGCCCACAGAACTGTTTCCAGAGTCTTCGCCCCAGCCCCCAGAACTGTTTCCAGAGTCTTCGCTTCAGCCCCCAGAACTGTTTCCAGAGTCTTCGCTTCAGCCCCCAGAACTGTTTTCAGAGTCTTTGCCTCAGCCCCCAGAGAGTTTTCCCTGAGAGTACGTCTCAGCCCCCAGAGAGTTTTCCTGAGAGTACGTCTCAGCCCCCAGAGAGTTTCCCTGAGAGTACGTCTCAGCCCCAGAGAGTTTTCCTGAGAGTACGTCTCAGCCCCAGAGAGGCCCACCCCTCGAGTGGCTCACCCCTCGTGTGGCTCATCCCCTCGTCGGGCTCATCCCCTCGTCTGGCTCCTTCCTCGCCTGGCTCCTTCCCTCGCCTGGCTCCTTCCCTCGCCTGGCTCCTTCCCTCGCCTGGCTCCTTCCCTCGCCTGGCCCCTTTCCTCGCCTGGCCCCTTTCCTCGCCTGGCCCCTTTCCTCGCCTGGCTCCTTCCCTCGCCTGGCTCCTTCCCTCGCCTGGCTCCTTCCCTCGTCTGGCTCCTTCCCTCGCCTGGTTCATCCTTCGCCTGGTTCGGTTCATCCTTCGCCTGGTTCATCCTCCGTCTGGTTCATCCTCCGTCTGGTCTGGTTCATCCTTCGCCTGGTTCATCCTTCGCCTGGTTCACCCTTCGCCTGGTTCACCCTTCGCCTGGTTCGTCCTTCGCCTGGTTCGTCCTTCGCCTGGTTCATCCTTCGCCTGGTTCATCCTTCGCCTGGTTCACCCTCCGTCTGGTCTGGTTCATCCTTCGCCTGGTTCATCCTTCGCCTGGTTCCCCTTCGCCTGGTTCACCCTTCGCCTGGTCGCCCATACGGTCCTTCCCAGCCTGACCTCTCCTCGCCTGGTTCATCCCTCGCCTGGTTCATCCCTCGCCTGGTCCTTCCTCGTCTGGTTCATCCTCGCCTGGTTCATCCTCGCCTGGTTCTTCCTCGTCTGGTTCATCCCTCGCCTGGTTCATCCCTCGCCTGGTCCTTCCTCGCCTGGTTCATCCCTCGTCTGGTTCATCCCTCGTTTGGTCCTTCCTTGTCTGGTTCATCCTCGCCTGGTTCATCCCTCGCTTGGTCCTTCCTCGCCTGGTTCATCCTCGCCTGGTCGCCCCACGGTCCTTCCTCGCCTGGCCTCTCCTCGCCTGGTCGTCTCTGTTGTCCTCCCAGCCTGGCCCTTTGTTTTTTTTGGTCTTTGTTCTCCCAGCCTATTCATGAGTTTTTGTTCTTTGTCCTCCCAGCCTGTTCATGAGTTTTTGTTCCCTGTTCTCCCAGCCTGTTCATGAGTTTTTGTTCCTTGTTCTCCCAGCCTGTCCATGAGTTTTGTTCCTTGTTCTCCCAGCCTGTCCATGAGTTTTTGTTCCTTGTTCTCCCAGCCTGTTCATGAGTTTGTTCCTTGTTCTCCCAGCCTGTTCATGAGTTTTTGTTCTTTGTCCTCCCAGCCTGTTCATGAGTTTTTGTTCCCTGTTCTCCCAGCCTGTTCATGAGTTTTTGTTCCTTGTTCTCCCAGCCTGTCCATGAGTTTTGTTCCTTGTTCTCCCAGCCTGTCCATGAGTTTTTGTTCCTTGTTCTCCCAGCCTGTTCATGAGTTTGTTCCTTGTTCTCCCAGCCTGTTCACGAGTTTTTGTTCCTTGTGCTCCCAGCCTGTTCATGAGTTTTTGTTCCCTGTTCTCCCAGCCTGTTCATGAGTTTTTGTTCCTTGTTCTCCCAGCCTGTTCATGAGTTTTTGTTCCTTGTCCTCCCAGCCTGTTCATGAGTTTTTGTTCCTTGTTCTCCCAGCCTGTTCATGAGTTTGTTCCTTGTTCTCCCAGCCTGTTCACGAGTTTTTGTTCCTTGTGCTCCCAGCCTGTTCATGAGTTTTTGTTCCTTGTTCTCCCAGCCTGTCCATGAGTTTTTGTTCCTTGTTCTCCCAGCCTGTCCATGAGTTTTGTTCCTTGTTCTCCCAGCATGTCCGGAGTTTTCTGTCGTTGCCCTGTCCGGAGTTTTCTGTCGTTGCCCTGTCTGGAGTTTCCTTTCGTTGCCCTGTCTGGAGCTTCCTGTCGTTGCCATGTCTGGAGTTTCCTGTCGTTGCCATGTCTGGAGTTTCCTGTCGTTGCCATGTCTGGAGTTTCCTGTCGTTGCCCTGTCTGGAGTTTCCTGTCGTTGCCATGTCTGGAGTTTCCTGTCGTTGCCATGTCTGGAGTTTCCTGTCGTTGCCATGTCCGGAGCTTCCTGTCCCTGCCATGTCCGGAGCTTCCTGTCCCTGCCATGTCCGGAGTTTCCTGTCCCTGCCATGTCCGGAGTTTCCTGTCCCTGCCATGTCCGGAGTTTCCTGTCCCTGCCATGTCCGGAGGTTCCTGTCCCTGCCATGTCCGGAGTTTCCTGTCCCTGCCATGTCCGGAGTTTCCTGTCCCTGCCATGTCCGGAGTTTCCTGTCCCTGCCATGTCCGGAGTTTCCTGTCCCTGCCATGTCCGGAGTTTCCTGTCCCTGCCATGTCCGGAGTTTCCTGTCCCTGCCATGTCCGGAGTTTCCTGTCCCTGCCATGTCCGGAGTTTCCTGTCCCTGCCATGTCCGGAGTTTCCTGTCCCTGCCATGTCCGGAGTTTCCTGTCCCTGCCATGTCCGAGTTTCCTGTCCCTGCCATGTCCGGAGTTTCCTGTCCCTGCCATGTCCGGAGTTTCCTGTCCCTACCTGGTCCTGAGTCCGTCCTTCTGCAAGTCCCGTCCGTGTGTTCCCATCCCGGCACAAAATTTTTTCCCTTGTGCCTGTTCCCGGCATATTCCTTCCACTAGCGCCACGTCCGGCCGACCAGTTCCGAGGGCGGACGTGCGCATCTGTAACCCGAGTGCCCGTCCGGCCGACCAGTTCAGAGGGCCGGACCCGACTCACCAGTGTACCCGAGCGCCGTCCGGCCGATCAGTATTAGAGGGCCGGACCCGACTCATCAGACTTCCCGAGTGTCCCGTCCAGCCAGTAGTTAGAGGGCTGGATCCAACACCACGTTTCTCCCCTAGCGCCCGTCCGCCAACCAGTGTCCAAGGGCCGGACCCGCCGCATCGGTTCCCCCAAGCCTTTCCTGAGTGTGTCCCCGTGCCAGTTGTCTAGTGGACTTGTTCCCCTCCGACTGACCCCCCCCTCCACCCACCCAGGAAATGTCGAAAGAAAGGATTTTGGGTTATAGGAGTGTTAGGCCGCCCAGTGGTCGGCCTTTAAGGGGGGGGTACTGTCATGATTCATGTCTGTTTTATATTGTTTCCGGTTTGTATTGTATTCAATGGACTTTATTTTGAAATGTCGTGCCCTTGTCTGTGTCCATGCTTGACTTCCTGCCTTGTGTTTTTCCCTCCTGTGTGATTACCTGCTCCGCCCCTATATGTTTCACCTGTCCCTTGTTGTCTGTGTCTATTTATACCTGTTTGTCCTTCCCCTCAGTACCAGGTCATTGTCATTGTCTCTGTCTCCGTCTCTGTCACCGTCACCGTCACCCGTAAGTTTGGTCTGTGTTCCTTTTGTCGCCACTTGTGAAATTTCTAGTCCGTGGTTTTGGTATTTTCATTTTCTCTGGATTTTTGCCTGTGTTTTCGATTCTGGGAGAATTTTGGTTTTTGGATTTTTGTATGCGTCTGTTTCTCTTAAAATCAATTTAGTTTAACGTTTTCTTGGAGTTTGGGTTTGTTTGCATTGGAGTCTTCCTGTTCCTGAGCCCGCGGCCGTGACAATGACCCTCGTTTCCATGCAAACTTTGACATTTATTAATATTAAGGTTGTTGTATAGTAAGCTCAAATCCCATGCAAGCTCAGGAGCTCATTCAGCCTCAGGGTTTGGGTATGTTTGTCAGTGCCCTGTTAAAACTGTTCTTATATAATGTTTGCTCATACACAGTAGGAACATGAAGTGGTCCATAGCTGTCTGTTTTACCAGAACCCTCTTAGTTAGCACCGACTTTTGCCCTGGATTACTGTGGGAGCTCTGTGTGGGGCTGGTGCGGCTGGTGTTTACATGTAAGCTGGAGCTTCCCTGGAACTAAAGTGTCTACATTTTCTCAGTTTTTTTATGGAAACATGCATTGGCACATGGCTACACAATGCTTTAAACCTTTTAGTATTTACTTTAATGAGTATACCAACACGGCGAGTGCCCCCCACCACCATCATTGAGGCTGAACCACAGCGCTGCCACTCCCCACTGCATCTTTTTTTTCTTTAAAAGATGACTTGAACTACAAAAAGGTGAAGGTACATCAGCTTTAATGCTTTGACTTTGTGAAAGTAGAGACATTTGTAATTGTGTCTGATAGAGTTTTTTTAAAAGTCTGAATTTTTATGGGGCCAGAGTAATTTGTGACAACACTAAATCTCAAAATAATTTGAATAATAACAGACATGGCAATTACAAATAATAATAATAATTAAACAATCCACCATCTTAAGATATTAACTTGGAGCAAATGTATCTCCTAGTTTGAAAAAGTGAAAAAGCACAAAGTTCATCCTAAGGTGACTTTTAAATACAATTGTGATCGTGCTGTAGTGTAATTGCAGTCTTTAATAGAAGTTACAACCCTCAGGCCTTCTCTAACACAAAGCCGCTTCATTACCTGTTCACTCCAGTACAGTCTTCATCGTTCTAATCAAGGCCATTTACATGCAAATGTCCCCCATATCAGTGTTTGCTGCAGGTAGAAAACACAGCGGCCCTCAGGTTAATGCTTCTAATGTGAACTCTTCAACATGATTGAACGCTCCCTGCACTGTACAGTCCAGCCTCACTGCCACTGGAACAAAATGGTTCACTCAGGGCATGTCACTTGCAGAAGTAAGATTAAGTGATATAACAATAGCCTTTTTACTGCTTTCAGGCTCCGAGAGTTTATCTAAATGTCTATCTAAATGTATTCAGAAGGCACTAAAAACAGCCATGGTAAAATAATAATAAAAAAAAACTCCTTGTGAGTTAAAAGCCAGAGAATTAATGAACGTTTTTAAGCAGACATGACACAAGCCACACAACATGTGTCATTAGCTTTGGCACATCCACAATGCTCTGGAGGGTCTGACGTCCTTGCTGAAAAGTTAGATTGTTGTCTCGCTGAAACTTTTGGTTTGTTAATATGGATTTAGACTCCACACAGGGGATAGAACTTTGACCCCATCTGCCTGAATTGCCAATCAAATACTACCTCATTCACTCAAGTGGATATAACCCAGAAACCTTACCTTGACAGTTTTTTTTGACAGTGTGTGACTCAATAGCTTTGGAAGAGAATATCAGAGTCAAAAAATGACACATCTGTTCCGTATGTTACTGGAGAGGTTTCAAAGATCACTCAGACGTATGGTTATAGCCTCTCAGGTTGTTCTTAGTCATCCATTCACACAGTCCTCACACTCTGCTTCTCCATCAGCTCCCCTGGACTCTTGCTTTTTTTAAATCTCTTTTTCCTGTTTCATTGATCTCTCCCGCAGTTTCTTGTAGCCACTATCTTTGATGAGCTCTGTTCTCATATATTTCACTCTCTCTCAAGTATTCGAGAGCCCTCTAGAATCTACACTGTGCAGGTAACTCGCCTCCTTCACTGTTAGAAAGATTTCCTTGAAGGAAAATCAAAAGGTTTTTTAGTTTTATACATCATATACATAGAAATGGTACTGTAATGTTACTTTCTTTGCGTAAATGTGATTCTGGTAGGGCATTAGTATTGTAGTCAAGACCACATTCACCAAGACGAAGTCAAGAACATGCCAAACTAGGCAGCCCTGCTGTACAGTAGTGTTTATAAGTTACTTATGCACATACACTGGCAGAAATTATTTTTTTGGGACATTTTTCAAAGAATATGAAACTAAAAACTTAATACCGTGTATTGCCACCTTTAACATCAAGGACAGCTTGAAGTCTTTTGTGGTAGTTGTGGATGAGGCTCTTTGTTTTCTCAGATGGTAAAGCTGCCCATTCTTTTTGGCAAAAAGCCTCCAGTTCCTGTAAATTCTTGGGCTGTGTTGCATGAACTGTACGTTTGAGATCTTCACAGAGTTACTTAATGATATTGAGGTCAGGAGACTGAGATGGACAGAACCTTCACTTTATTCTGCTGTAGCCAATGACAGGTCGACTTGGCCTTGTGCTATGGATTGTTGTCATGTTGGAACGTACCATGCGCAGCTTCTGAGCTGATGAGTGCAAATTCTCCTCTAGTATTTTCTGATAACATGCTGCATTCATCTTTTTCCTGTGCCTTTGTAGCTCTTCACCAAATGTAACATTTATGATTGTGGCCAAAAAGTACTTTTTTGGTCTCTTCACTCCAAATTACTTTGTTTCAGAAGTCAGTGCTGTGTAGCGTGTTGTAAGCAGGATGCTTTGTGGTATTTGCGTAGTAATGGCTTTCTTGAACATGCAGTCCATTTTTCTTTGTTTTTCTTTTGCATTAACAATTTTTCCTGCAGTTGTGGCTGGATTTTTGATGGTCTACCGGACAATATCATTTTCCACTTCTTAATTAGAGTTTGAACACTGCTGATTGGCATTCTAAATTCCTTGGATATCCTTTTATATCCTTTTCCTGTTTTATACAGTTCAATTACATTTTCCCGCAGATCCTTTGACAATTCTTTTACTTTCCCCATGACTCAGAAAACAGAACCGTTAGTGCAGCACTGGATGAGAGATGCAAGGGTCTGTCAGGAGCCCAGAAACTCACTGACCTTTTATTCACATGCACTGATTACAAGCAAACAGATCACAAGTGAGGATTGTTAGTTTTAGTAGCCATTCAAACCTGTTTGTGTCACATGATTTAATGTTATCAGCCAAAAATCACCAGTGTATGTGAACTTTTGATCAGGGGCATTTGAGTAGTTTCTGTTGTCTTTATGATTTGAAAAGAATTAATGAAAGAATTAATTTTATTAAGAATTAATAAAAGAACTGTACATGACTGCTATGGTCTTTTCAAATATTTTATACTGTATGACATTATGGGCGCAAGCAGCTCCCCCTGCAACAAAACGCATTGGTTCCCCCTAAAAAAATTATGTATAAAAAGAAAATCCCTCACCATCACTATCACATACTCAAGAAATATACTTTTTTAAGCTTTGAAAGCTTCAGTAATTTATGTTTTCTAAAATTTATTCACAAGTATATTTATAATTTAGCACCCGAGCCACTTAGCAAATTTATTCAAATATATAACAGCAAAAGTGTTACCAGAAGCAAAACAAATCATAACTGCACAATACCATACTGCTGGACAACCTCGCACAGACTTTTCTTATAAGGGCTGTGAGAGCTGACACGAAGACCACTTTAAGCTGTAGCTAAAGAACATAACAAAACTGTAATCATTTTTTTATATTGTCATTTTTCTGTGAGTGAGTATATGTGTGAATGTTTTATACTTAATTAATTAATACTTAACTAAATATCTGTTATAAAATGTTACCGTTATATATAATGTTAATGTTATATAATGTAAACTTAGAAAAGCCCAACCAGGAACAGGAGTTGAAAATAAGCATGAGTTATGAACTCAAAATGCTGCACATCAGTTACAGAATTTATATTATAACTATGTTGACTAAGTATGACTGCACTGTCCTTGTCAAATAAATAAATAAATAAAACAGAATGTACAAAGACAAATTATGAAGACTGAAAATATGTGTTTTTTTTACGATATAAGAATACTTGTGTAAATTGTTGTGGTACAACAATAGTGAAATGAAATGGGCGGCAGTATATCTCAGTTCGATTCGATCCCCGCTCGAAACATCCCAAAACATCATAACATCCCGCTCTCCCCCGCGTACTGTCGTTGTGTCCTTGACAAGACAAGACATTTATTTTTGTATAGCCCAATATCACAACAACAGCTGCCTCAAAGGGCTTAACAGACTGCACTAGACAACATCCCCTGTCCTGTTAGTTGTGACTTCTTACTGTGACAAATTTTAAAGCCAATTTGAAGAATAACGAGACAACTTGTTATCAGGAGGTAATATTCTGCATTTAATACTTTTTCTGCAAGATATAGCTAATCTTCAATAGAAGTGTAAAGGTGAAGCTGCTCCATATTTGACAACCAGCACAATATTGCACATATTAGGTTAAAGTTGATTTGGTTTGAAACTATTATGGTAAAAGCAACAGTGTTGTTTTAATGTTGATTAGTAATATTTAGTCATATCTTGCTGCTTGATGAAAAAGATACAATGCTGCAGACACTGAATATGCAAATGAACGTGTGTATAATGTTTTCATTATTGTCATGTTCACCGATGGGTGCCACTAATGTCTGTAATTATATTTGTTTGAAGCTGTGTTTACAGGCCGCTGTTAATGGTGAGGGTGGGCTCACTGTTCAGATTTTCATTGGCTACAACACAGGAAGCCTATAAATAGACCCCTGGGAGTGATGCTGAGTGTGTTTGTGATTTTGAGTGTGTATCTGTGTTGACAAGCTCCAAAGGACCAGTGGGAAAACAAGGGCTCTTAAAAAGTTCAACCAGTAACTATTCTCTTCTGAAAATGATGATAGAAAGTTTTGAGATGTGCATCAACGAGTAGATTTCCAGCTGTAGTTCAATGTGTTTAATTTCTGGAGGGGAGACTGCGATAAAAAAATCAAATAAAACCGCATCTAAACTCCAAAAGATAGCTACGGTTGAAATAAACATGTTTATAGCCTCATACAAAAGACATCTTTGGAGCTAAGTTAACGTTTGGTGACAGTCATCTTTGATTAATTCATCTGTTTTCTCTAACATTATGCATGTGGCTTTAAATTTATTAGGAAGCCTCTCAGGGCCGCGGGAAGTAATTTTGAACAGGGGGTGCTGTGAATTTTTTTTTTTTTTTGACAAAAAACCTCTGAGCCTATAGGCCTATTTAAAATACATTTTAAAAATAAATACATTGAGATTTACTACTTTATTGTCATATAGACTTCAGTGCACAGCCAGCCAGGGTCTGAAACGCACAGACATCAGTTCTCAGATATGCGCAATGCGCTATTAATCTGAAGCAGAATCAGAAATAATAGTTTAATAATCGAAAGAAAACAAAATAATTACTTTCATTACAATTTCAGATAGCCTATACATACATGCAACTTATTTAGATACAACAAATAATATTACAACAAAATATAATATTAATCAAACTTCACAATAAGGCTAAAACAATGCAATCGATTTGGTCAGCTGGCTTGAGTCACTGCACGTTTATGTCACACTCAACTCTATTAACTCCAAAATCTTTTTACGCACACCACAAGGAAATAATCTCTGACAATTTAAGCAATTTGTTTATTGAACAGTTCTCCACATCCATTACGCAAAGAACACACGGACGAAATAATACTCTCCATCTCCATCCCCACCACCTTACAAAAATACTATAGTGTACTACTTACAATTGCTTGGCTAGTCAAAGCTGATCCCACACTTGCCAAAAAAATAAATGTTACAAGCACGGCAGCACCATGCTCTTACCTGAGCTACATGCATGTGGGGTGCCCTGGTTACAGGTGTTTAAATGTCTTTTCTGTCATTAAACTATGTAAATTTACTAGTCAGCTGCTGCCAAAGATGGATGTATTCTGGCAGAATACATCCATCTTACATCTCATCGCAGAATACATCACTCGTTCCATGCAGAATTATTCCGAGCGGGAAACCTCTTTACTCGGCAGATCAAACCTGCCTGCCTGACATTGACAACGTAACTTCCGAACCTGTGTTGATTAGGCCTCAAAATATGAAATTAAAATCCAAAATATACGTAATAGCCTACGTGGGTCAAAATCATTTTCTAAAATATTCATAAGGAATATATAAACTGTGCAAAATATTTTAATAGGCCTACATTTTTTTTATCTCCCTTTCGTCACTAGGGGGTGCTGCAGCACCCCCAGCACCCCCACTTCCCTTGGCCATGAAGCCTCTGCTACAATAACCTCACTTTTCTGCCTATTTTTTTATCTAGTTGTGAAGTCAGATCAGAACAATAAACTGACTTTTGGCTCTGGGCATTACCCTAACCCCATAATTAAATACACTGTACTTTACTCTTTGTATCAGCAGTGATGACAGCAGCTGCATCAACCTCAACAGCATCAACCTATAGCTGTGTTTAGGCTTGCGTTGACAGGTTATTGCATTCCAAGTCCACAGTGTATTACATTTAGGCTCTTTTTTTTTTTCAATGCAATTTTGTTTTGCAATTGTAAAGAAAACTTGGTAGAAAAATGGTAGACAGTAATGGTAGCCTGCAGGCAGTAGCTGGAAGGTGCTCTAAAGCAGGTGCTTGATAACTGCCTCATCCAGGAGAGTTTATGCAATCACTTTAGTGTCTGTCAGTGTCTCCTTGGAGAATATAGTGCATCCTGTAAAGTGCTTGTCTGTCCTTTTCTATAATGTGAAGACAACTGCTGGCCTTTAAGTCAAAACAATTACAGTCAACAAAAGAGTACAGTAATTGATCCAGGGATGGGTAGCACTTTATAGTTCTAGATTATTATATGGCCAATTATAGTTATAATAATAGTACAGTTTCAGCCCTGTTTGTTCTTCTTTGTAGAAGAGAGCCTTGTGCAAGGTTTGGTGCAGTAGATTGGGGGTTTAAATCCACCAGGGAGCAACTCCAGCCACAGTCTACCTGTAAATGGAAGGGCATCAGGTGTAAAAACATTATCAAGCTACTCATGAAAACTACTTTGACAAGACATTATTTTTGTATAGACCAATACCACAACAACAGCCGCCTCAAAGGGCTTAACAGACTGCACTAGACAACATCCCCTGTCCTTAGACCCTCCATCAGGGTGAGGACTCCCAAAAAAGAGAGCCTGGAAAAAGAGAACCCTCAGGGAGAACCACAGAAGGAGGGATCCACTCCCAGGACGAACAGGCATGCAGGAATGTGTCCAGGACAGTTGAAAACAACATCGATTTACACAATATATCTTTGCAAAGAAAAAAACAAACATTAACTGGCAGTGTCCACCCTGTGTGTGAGTGTAATGGTGGTTGGGACCACTGCCAACCTCAGGGTAGATGACAGATGGACTGGGGGCCTTCATACTAGGGCAGAGTCCGGGGGGAGGGGGATACGCCAAAAGGCACTTAGTTTACCATTTCAGCCCTGTTTAATATTTCATGGTTATAAAATGCTAGATTTGCTAAATTGCAAATATTAATTAAACTATCTTATTATATTATATACATTACAATCTGCCATGGCACCAATGTATGTAGTTAAATGGTTATTGGACACCTATAACTTCCAAGATGGTTGTTTTTTTTTTTTGTCTGTGCAAAAGCCTATAAAAACCCTTAGTATAGCTGACGCTCATGTGTGAGCCCTTTGGTCAGAAAAGAAAATCATGTGAGAGATAATAGTGGATAAAATGCACATAAAATTGCTTGTTTTTTTTTTTTTGGATGTCAAAATGAGCAACTTCCATTAAAATCTAAAGGCTAATGGACAATAGGACCTAAAAAGGGGCTCAAAAGAAGGAGCTGCAACAAATGTCAAAATAAAACTTAGCTTAGTGCAAATCCACAAAAAATATTCAGATTTTAGGTTTTGTGAAGCTATATGGAAGTGGTAACAAAGGAGCATTTTGCCACTTCCATATACTTGCCTATATTAAAGCATATGTAGAGGGTAGTCCATGTTTACTAGTGTCCATTCTACCAATTACACATTGTTCTACTATCATCCAGATGATCTAATCTCCTCACGGTCGAGCTGAACCTTATGAATTTTAAACTTAAATAATTAATTGTATCTAATCATTATAATCAGTTGAGATAAAACTCATTATTATATTTTGAACCCCTTAATATCAGATACAACATCTCATTCCAATTAAAATTTGGCAGATTATTGTGTTCGAATATAAAGTGTTATTTCTTCAAATCAAGCCTCTCGAAGCCCACTGTGAGTGATGGAGATGTCTAATCAAGAGCTAGCTTCTCAAGCCGTTATCAGACCAAAAAACCAAGGCGACAGAAAATTATACAAAACCACGAGAACCGTTATTGTTCAGCAATGAAAAACAAATTACTGTGATTTACCGCAGCATCATTACCAACAATTTTAGGCTTTCATGTTCCTCTTAGTTCTGAAGAGCTTTGTGACTGGAGTAGTAAAAATTCTATCTTATTACTCATGCATAGAAAGATCAGCCACTTATCTTTCAGCTGCATGAAGCTCTTAATGTGGTTCTGACAGTGGCTCTGGGCCTATTCAATTAAACACTTACAGACACAAACAATGACAATGATCTAACTGCAGTATTTATCACAGGCTTATGCAGCTCATCAAATATTTAAACACTGACATCTTCACAATCGTCAGGCTACATCATCCCCATTCAATCACAGTACAGTCGAGTTTATTAAGAACAACATGAAGTTAACACGGGTCTATAGCTGTATCTCCCATTGGCGCCATGCTAATCCAAACAAGATAAAGACATCACTTTGCACTACGTCTAATCACTGTCCAGGGACACTCTGTCCTGTACACTTAGTGACATATATACATTAACTTATTCACATCTGTCACTGACACGTCAGCTCGATACACGTCCATCCACAACCCTGGAGCTGAGAGGCGGGCATAATGTACGCCTATAATAAATTCATGTGCTGTAAACATATTAAGCAAATCTCCATGTACCATTGTTGCATGTATTCTCTGATATGTTTCATTCTTGCAAGTATTAAACCGATCTTCCATTTCTAAATTTATCATGTACGGTCTTCGTCGTCTCGTTTCTGATCAAAACCTAATAATTATTTGAACAACACCCTCAAACCCTAAAATCCATCTTTTACTGCTCCAAGCAAAGTATCCCCGGTAAGAGCGGAAGTAAGTAAGAGCGGTCGTCCTTCAACCGGAAGGTAGGCGGTTCGATTCCCGCTCTCCACACACTTCATGCTGCCGTTGTGTCCTTGGGCAAGACCTTGCCTCCAGAGGCTGTAACACTGGTAATTACTGTAGAACATTGTAAGTCGCTTTGGATAAAAGCGTCAGCTAAATGAATAAATGTAGATGTAGATTTGAAGCAGTAGTGATGCTATTGTTGGTGATTTTTGCTGATAAGTCTAATCGCCAGCCAGTTTTTCATTTAAAGTACCTGCCTTTGCATCTGGGAGGGCTTCCTTTCTATGGAAGCCCTCCCAGATGGTACTGTGAAACAGACTATTTGGCTTTGTCAGGTTACCCTGGTACCAAAACGTCATAGTTTAGGATTGTCACCATTAATATTGCACATTTAAACATACTCCCCTTAAAACAAATTTAGGAAAAAAAAGTTTAGTGACAAAATATGTACCTTATTCACATTATGCAACTCTCATATAACTTAAGCGAGGGAAGCTATTATACACACCTACTGTATATAAAAGTAAATTTAAGCTAATCTTTTGCAATTTGTCCCACAATGGTTTACATTTACAAATGAATATGTTGCTTTACTCTAGTTGCACAGTTCAGTGTGTGACAGTTTTTACACCTATACAAAGCTCAATGTCTAGTCTCTTTAGTCACAACTGAGTATTTCTTCCATTTTGTAGTCGTCCATATGTTTCCATGACATCAAAGTTGGCCATTAATGGACACTGGACATTACAGCATTCATTAGAGTGGTATTTATCTTTTTTTTTTCCTTACCCTGATGGAGTGTTTAAGAACAAGGGATGTTGTCTTGTCATTAATTCTTAGTTATCAGTAAATAAAGTTTGTTTTTGAGACTGATGTCATCTAGCCTCAAAATAAAAGTGACTATCACTAAAGACCTATCTAAGAGAACTCTGTGAAAATGACCTAAATGGATCAATTAACACACAAGAAAATGTCAAGAGGTGGGCTGGAACACTTGACCCGCAGCCTACAACTCATTCAGACTCACAAAAACCCACGCTGAAAGGACTATTGACTTGAGCACAACCTCTCAATCCTCTTCAGGCACAGCTCTATCATCTGGAGAATGACCTTATGGAGGTAACAGGATGTGTCCTTGCACTGGCTCTTGTCCAAACAGTTATTGTTTACACCAACATTCTTCTTAAGGCGTTTTTCAGCTTGGCGACTGTCAAGGGAATGCATTGATTTTTGTCTTACATACAATGCTCTGCTTGTTTTGAGTGTCATAATATTTGAGCAGCTCTAGTGTTATATCTCATCTGAAATACAGTAAACACAGAAAACATCACTTACTTTCTGCTTTGTTTTTTTTAAACCAGAGGATATTCTGTTTGGTGACCTAGTACAATCTACAGGTGAGCAACATCCACAGATTTGAGACATGATACAACTCGTGATAATATCACAATACAGATATGAATTTTCATTTTCATATAAGATGACTCAAGATTGACTAAAATGGATTTTGTGCATTAAATCTTAACATTACAGTGTCATTTTAATATAATTTATCTAGCACATACTTTTCATTTTGCTTAGCCCTTTTTTTGCTCATAACACTTAGATGTTTATATCAACAGCCATTGATCTTGTTATAAAACAATAAACTTAGGAAGTGAGCCAAATGGGCCACAAAACCCAGGACTTTCATGCTAAAGAAGATTTTGTCTTCATCAATAAAGTTTCTTCCACAGACCTTTGGTTACAGTAAGTGGAAGAATGCTTTTGGTTTGGTTTCCAAACATAAAAGTGCAATGTTGCATTTAATGACTGAAAATTGAAAGGATGTCATAAACTGCTAAAACTAGGGTTGCACATTATGAGGAAAACCTGATTAAGTATGTTCTCCAGTAAACTCACTAGCCCTCCTGCTGCCTGCGTCTTTTCTCTGCAGAGTAATTACACTGTAACAATCTGTGTTAGTCGTAAACGCAGAGGTGTCTATTCTGATTATCACTTTGTTAGCAGCTGTCAGAGCTTCAGAGACGGATTTCCGTGTGACTCATATTTGTCATGTTTACTCTCTGTGCTGCATATCTTCTTCTACTAATGTGTGATTTAATGTTTTCATATCAGAAATTGGATTTAGTCATATGAGGTTTAGCCCTAGCACAGATCTGCCATCCGAACATGTTTTCCTTTGGCTCTTTTGATCTGCCGCTAAACGAACTGTTTAAAACAAACCTAAACAGTATGTGCAATACGACAGTTGAAAGATTTACATGTCCTTTAGTCTCTGCTCTGTACTGTACATTCACTGCTATTTATTATGTTTAATATTCTGCAGTGACATAGAAACCCCCAAAGAGCAATTAAGATTTCATCTAAACCCTGAATTAATGCAGTGGGAATGGATGGCAGATGAAATTTTAATTCTGTTGATTCTAAACACGCACCTCTGCTCTCCACGCTGGCCATGAAAATTATTCCTTTTAGCACCTTTTTACTGAGGCTGTCTGTGTGCTATGAGTCATGTACCTTCAGAAAAATAACACAACTCATTCTCTGGCTATTGCATTAATATCTGTGTGTTTCAATCCACAGGTACTCACTCATGGTACAGCATTTTTTTTACAGAAATCACATAAAGAAAATCTCTGCAGTGTTTTGTTCCAATGGGTGCAATGCATTTAAAAGGTCCAGTGTGTGGTGAGATTTCAGTTTGCAATTTCCGCTTAACACTCTCCTTTCTACAGCCTGTGAGCACCTATGGTTGCCCTACAGCAGGGGTCTCAAACTCAAAGGAGGCAGAGTCTGGGTGACGCTGGGCCGGATCAGGTATTCCACAAAAAAAGCTTTGTTAAATCCTCTCAAACGTCATTATTAACAGTTCTTTAACATCAGTGGGTTCTTCTGAACCTGAGTGGCCCCATTAGATGTCCACTCCCCTCCGTGATATTGTCAACATAACATCGGCGTTAATTTGCAGATTTGTAATGATAACAAATCCACATGGATAGTGGAGGTCAAATTGCCATCAACTTTGAAACAAATCAGCCCTTTTTAAATGATGGGAAAACAAAATACGATCTGCGTGATGCCAAATCCAATGCTAGTAACATTGAATTTGTTCAGCTCAAGGTCAACATGCTTATTTCAAACACAGTAAGAAGCAGTAATTTTATGACGGCTATGTGATGTTACACAGGCTCCTCCATAGTTGTGAAATGTTTCTCGGCCTGCATCAAGCCCAGCCAATGGCCCGCCCCCAGGAGCCATATTCTCCACTGTGATGGTAGGTTGGTTCAGTTCCAGCACAAAAAAGAACCTTCCACACACAACGTGGTAACGTGGTAACGTAACACTAACTTTAAACTTTCATATCGTCCTGCGGGCCACAAAATATTGTCTTGCGGGGCGCAGTGGGCCCCAGGGCCGCAAGTTTGAGACCCCTGCACTACAGATAGTATCGTCTATGAACAAACCCAATCACAAACAAATAGCCCACAAAAGAAATCTATTGAAGTTGAGAGACTTAAAGAATGGAACTGTTGACCTCTTTCATGGGGCTTGTGTAACTAAAATTAAAATTTGTAAGCAATGTCTTCCACTTTGCAACTTTGTGCAAGTGCAGTGCAGATTTAATAAAATGTTTGTTTATCTTTTCACAAATCGGCAGTTGGTAATTAACCTTTGTCACATTTCACAAAATGAATCCTCTGCACAATTGCATGTTGAAAGATTCGAGAGCTGAATTGTTCCTCAGCCGTGTAGTGTGCATAATAGTTCTGAATGTACAGTAGAAGCTCTAACTTGATGTGTTGAAAAAAACAATTGCTAGTGAAACAGTATGTTTAATTTAAAATGTCACGAACTACAGCTGGTCAAGGAAAATTTGCAATGCCTGTTTCAAGAAGGGCTTTTACAAACCACTGACAAATACAGACAGTGCTGATGAATCACAATATACAAGATCTAAAATATAGAAAAACACTTCACAGAGATCAGTTATGGTCACAAAACTAAACAAAAAAAATAAAAACTTGAGTTCACATTTTAAATGAACCAGCCTAAGTAAGATTATTATTGATTTATGAGCTCACTAAGAACTTTTATGAATTATGAGATTCCTGACTTTGGTCATGCTCCATGTTACCTCTGCCTGATGTACTGTCAAAAATACATATATTTATGAATTCATTTATTATAGATTTTTTTTCTTGTACCAGGTAATTGACTAATAACAGTAGACTATTAACTCCAGTAACATGGCTGATTCATCTATTAAATATGTTGCAGAGCGGTTGACACCCAGACCTCATCGGTCACATCCTTTTATAAAACCTATAATGGCTCATTTTAAATCATTTAAATAGATGTTAACAGGCTGTATATTTTTATTATTATAATCTGCAAAAAGACCCTGCTATAATCCATTCACCTTTACAGGACATAACCTTATTGAAGCAGCTGCAGCGGGTGAGTATTAGTATTCAGCTCATCCCTTTGCACTTGATTGATTTTGATCATGTTTGTGCTGTCAGATGTTATCCACAGTGCGCTGCCCTTGCACACACCCATCACCTGCTCAATGGGAAGTCGTAAATAACTTTCAGCGACATTTTCAATCTCTTCTGCTGCTTAAAAGTGCCGGGGGCATGATGTGGTCACGGCAGCTGAACTGATTAAAACTTACCTCCACCTGACTGAAAGCCCTCCCACTGAGAATGAATATTCAGAGTACACTAAGGCCGCGGAGACTCATTAGCAGCACTGGTTAAAACCCTAGCAGCTTGTTTTCACTCATTGTTTTGCTCACGAGTGTTCCCAGACATGCTGTGGAATAGGAAACAGCCTGAATGAACAGCTTTTGAAAGATCTTTACAATGTCAATGAACCAGTCTTCCCAGTCAACTAAAACTGTGCAACTCTCTTCTCTCTTTCCAGTGCTAAGGTTTACTGCAGTGATTTAAATAAAAATGCTCTTGTATCTCTGGACTTCAAGGAAGTTTTCCAACACCTACAGGGATTATTGTTTTTTTTTTCCAGATTGCTCAGCGCATTTTCTCAATCCTCATAAAACATGCAGATTAGTGCATCGACCCTTGTAATCAATAGCAGGGCCCTATTAATCAAACCAGCACTGCAGCAATTGCCTCGAGCTGCACTAGTGTGAGAGGGAGTCTGGGAGTGGATTTGATTTTCTGTCGGTCCGCAATGCAAATCCACTAGAGGAGAAGTGGAAATAAATACTCACTAGAGAGAAAGATAACCCAAAGTCTGTAGTGAGTAATTGCCGGCTAAAGAGGCTATTTGTATTTTTGACACCTCACACACACACATCATAAATGAAGTTATGAAATATGGGGTGGCAAGAGGAGCACCCCATATATCACAGTTATTCTGGTTTATTTGCCTTTGCATTTAGTTGTTCCACTGTTAGATGATGTTTTTATTACTGTCAGTCACTTTGTTTATTCGCCAATCACATAATATCCCCTGGACCCTGCTGTTTGCTGATAGCTGCTTTCACTGAGTATTTACAATACCTATAGTATGTAGTATAGTGCTGTGACAGTCACTCACTGTTGTACTATTCACATGTACCTGGCCGGACTGATGTTAACCAACAGTTGCTCTGTTTTATTAGCCATTCCACTTCCCTTTAGCTGCACTGATGGTCAGAGTCATATGCTGACAACTACTGTCCTTTTCTTTTTACTGTGCAGAGTTGTTGCATCAATCATTTTTGTATTGAACTTAACCCAGTGATGGCTGAAAACTGTTTCCTGTTTGGCTTGTGTCAGAGGCTGACTGAGAGCACTTCAGTCACTTGAACAAAAAAGCAGATGTTGTAGATACTAGCTTCATACACATGACGACAAGAGGACTACACAATAGACGGTATATCCTGTTACTCTGATATTACAGACACACATTTACATTTACTTTTATCCAAAGCCACTTACATTAAGCTTCAATTCACCAGTGTTACAGCTGGAACACCACTGGAAGCAAGGCGGGTCTTGCCCAAGGACACAACAACAGCATGAACTGTGGAGAGAGCAGTAATCGAACCACCAACCTTCCGGTTAAGGGACAACCACTCTACCACTGAATTTATTGTAAATTACTGCATTTAATATTATTTTGAAGCCCATTAAAAAGACTGGGAAGATTATGCAAAAAAAAAAAACTTTTGTGAAGAAGCATGTTGAGTTACACAAAGAGTGTTGAAGGCTCTTTATAGCATCAGATCATGTGACTCAGCATTAAAGTTGGGGTGTGCATGGTTGGAGACGCGGTGCATGATGGGTCTGCTTTTAGGATTGCAGACACTTGGAAGAGATTTACTGTTTATCTGACTTTGTGACTGGCTTTGTTTCAATATTAGTCCTTTCTAATTAAAATGCAGCCATACTTATAGAGGCAACATAGTTCTTCTTAAAATCGCTCTCACTTGGCGCTGCTCGACTGCTCTCTTGCCTTATGCGTGTGACTGCTTCTTTGCCAGCCTGACAGCCTGTTAGTACACGTGGGTGTTCAGATCATCTCGTTTGGTTGGCTGAATGGCTGTTAGCACTTCACAGGCTGCCCACGTCTTTTACATGACTCTGATGAAACGTCAGTCAGCGAATGCAGATGCTCCAGGGGCCAAGTGGGAACCATGCAGCAGACACCTTGATGTAATTTATTTGAGCGTGCCGTGACAACAGAGCACTCCTGACAGTAATGAAGCCTATTTTCCACACCAATGATATATTAAGGTCATTTCTTCTCGTTCCACAAACAGCCATGTTATTATTAATATGCAGCGGGGAATCTTATGAATGCCTCAACTGTGAATCTCAGTGTTTATCACAATATTCCATTCTACATTAAATTGATTGTGAAATTGTCTCTTAGTAATGTCTACCATTTTTCACCGTGGCCTGCTTTTTTTGGGGAATTTTAAAATCCAGGTTATCTGTAGGAATTTAATAATGGAGGCAGAGAAACTAGGCTACTCTAATCACTTTCTAATGCAGAATTTTTATTCTTGACAGTGTTTTGGCAATTATGTTGTGAATTAAATTAGAATTAACGGACTGGCCTACAAAACAGAAAACACAATGAAATAGGCTGAATCTGAAGACAGATATATCTATACAGAGGTTGCGCTAGACTTTCTCACTCTTCGCCATTTTGACGTAAAATTTCCGTCATAATCAATTATTGGCATTGATTTCATATAGCCCTTTTCCACCTAGTAGCACTTTACATTAAGCTTCCATTCACCCACCAGTGTTACATCACTGGAGGCAAGGTGGGTTTAAGGCTGATTTATGCTTCTGCGTTGGGTGTACGCCGTAGTGTACGCCGTAGGCTACGCACGTAGGTGACGCCGTCGTGAGCATTTATACCTCTGCGTATGTCTGTTTTGCTCTGCAGTACACCGCCGAAACGCTAGTTGACGCGAGCGGGTTCCACTGTGTTTGAAACGACATTTCAGTCACCCCACGGAACTGTTTTTTTTTTTATATATATTTTTCACCCCACGGAATTGTGCCAAGGCAAAACAACATTGTGTGTCGTGGTCAACCTGGTGTGTAACTTGTATTGGTGTAAAATATAATGCACCAATAAATGACATGAGGGATATTTTATTTTTTTTTTAAGTTTGTACTATACATACAAATGGTGGAACTATGTATAAGACAATGCACCATGTAAAGGTGCAATGGTCTATAATTGTTTACATTAAATAGATGCAAAAGAGCAAACTATACAAATAAATTAACTTTAAGATCTTAATGTACTGTAACCTTAACCATAAAATATACATACAGCAGGAACAAACATAATTGGTGTCTTGCCCAAGGACAAACCAACAAAACAACAGTATGAACTGTGGGAAGTGTGGGAATCGAACCGCTAACCTTATAGGACGACCGCTCTACCACTGAGCCACTGCGCCCTATTATCACCTGTCATTTTTTATTTTCATACTTTAATAATAATAGCTTTTAGTTTTACTCACATTAAAATAGAGGACACATTATTTGTTTTATTTGTAAACAGCAAATAAACCAAAACGGCACTTGATGCAGAAATATTTTTTTCCTGCAGCAGGATATTTTGTAACAGGCCGGTATAGAACACAGTATATTACACACTATGATTCCGACTACAAAAGGAAAAAAAAAAAAAAAAAAAAACTTAATCAAATGGCTGTTCTGTAGATCTGCCTGTCTGCCCTGTTTAGTGACTGGTTGTCCTCCTTTATCTTTCACTGCTTCATGTCCTTTATTTTCATCTTTATTAAGATCAGAACTAAATGCAACTCAATGCAGCTTGACAAAGACAAGACGATTCAAGATAATTGCTAATTAATATGTACATTCACAACAGACTGGACAGGAGTAGGAATTAGAATAAATCACTCTTTAGAGTATTCTCTCCCAGTGATGGATGGCATTCAGATTTTTCGTTCACTGCTAAAAAAAATATTTAGTTAATGCATATATACCATATATACCATGATAGGTATGATCACTAATATATTGTGTTACATGATGTGGGGATGTCCTCATAGTTTTCTATATTAATGCACAGAAAAGTTGTAGTTGGATCTTATCTTATCTAAATTTCTGCACTGTAACAACTTGCCTTTTCTTAAATAAAATTGTTGAAGGTACTATATATAACTTTTGGCCAAAAAAAAAAAAAAGAACATTTGACATATTAATGAACCCACCTTAATGGGATGAATAATGGCACAATTACTGTTCACAGTGGTTGCTAGAATTAGCCGGTATGCTCAATTATGTTTGGGCATTCGGGTTTGAATTTCCCGCCAAAAATCTGCGGATAGCCGGCCAAAAAACATTTCAAACAGTACTGTAAATATCATGACTGTATTGTGATCCCGACTTTTTTGAAATGTGAAAAATTTGTTTTTCAATTTTCACATGAATGTATTTTTAAAGCTGCACTTTCTGAGTGCTATGTTTAGCCTTGTATGCTAATGCGTTGTCCTTGGCGTTTATATCTGGATATCAAAAAGGAACATGGAGAAGACTATGTTTATATAAATAAACACTACTTTTGTTGTAAAAATGTAGGAGATTGCCTGTTTCTGCTCATTGGGGTGTATGTAGTAAGGAAATGCCACCTTTAAGACATTCATAAGCCAGTTCATAAGACATTATGAACAAGTATTCTTTATGGCGGTCATTACTAGTAATAAGTAAATAATATATTTAATTTTAACAAGAAACTTGAACAAGAAACTTTTATGTTACTTGACTGTAGGACTTAAAGACCCTAAGCTTCTCTTTGACTGTACTTCAGCGGGTGCCTTAGTTTGGACGTCCTTTTTCTTTTTTTTTATTAGAGCTTTTTTACCTAGTAGGCACTCAAAGCCCTTTACCAGTGTTACAGCTGACCCCACTGGAGGCAAGATGGATTAAGTGTCTTGCCCAAGGACACAACGACAGTATGAACTGTGGGGGAGTGGAGATGTTTTGATGTTTTGGGATATTTCGAGTGGCGATCCTTCCATATAGAACAATGCTGCTCAAGCTTCTTGGCAGTCCTAGCCATCTTCTCAGGAGATCGGATACTCAGGCCACAGTATTTTCGGCAGAATCCCATGCTGGCACATTTACGCCTTGAATTTCCCAGTGAGACCAGTTTTGTTTATGTTTTTTAGCCACTCCTTCAGTTCCTTACAGGTTCTCCTGATGGATGCGGTATTCCTGAAGCTGATGTGAAGCTACTTCCCCAGACTTTTCAAAAGCTTCTCTGAGAAGGTTTTTGTACTGTCAGATCCCAACCTAGTACTGTTAGGGAGTCTGTTTATGTAATGTATTTTATTTCCTGTGTTTTATTGTGAAGTGTCTTACCTCTGTCTGTTTGTTAGATTGATTTCCTGCCCTTGTGTCGTTCCCTCCACTGTGATTACCTGCTCCGCCCTAATGTGTTCCACCTGTGCCTCATTGGGTTGCCTTTATAGTCTGTGTGTATCCCCTGCTGATTGTTGGCGTGTAGTCTTATGTCTGATGCCTCAGGTTTGGACGCAATCCTCTTGTTGAGCTCATGTTTTGAATGCTACCTTTATATTGTAGCCTTAAGTTTATAGGTACTACTCTGGTGTGTTTTGGAAACCAGAGTTTTAGTGTTTATGACCTTGGCTTGTGTTTGGTCCCGTTTTGGATTTTGTACTTCTTCACTTTGTTCTATAAATCCTTTTTGATACACCCGCATTCGTGGGGTCTGCATCGAGAGTCTTCCTGTCCCTGACGAGTGTACTTGTGACATGTACCTGAGATAGAAAAACAAAATTCCTCTTTAGTACTTTAAAGTGGCATGAAACATATCTGAAGCCAGTGTCTGCTTTAACTAAAACCACCCAAACATTTTTCGATTTTCATATTTTTAATGAGGATAACATGCAAACAATGACAGAAGGGGGGAGAATAAGTAACTGAACCTTCTGCCTAAGGAGACTTTGAGATCAATTAATCCCAATTTTTACTAAACACTTTAAGTCAGGGGTGTGTCCAGTCACTGAGGAGTGGCTTAAAGCTGCCCTGCTCACTATAAAACACACACCTGGTAAGAATTGTGTCTTAAAGAAAAGCATTTTTTTATACTGCACCATGGCTCGCTCAAAAGAGCTCTCTGAAGACCTGCGATCAAAAATTGTTTTTATATAAAGGTTACAAAACCATCTCTAAAAGTCTAGATGTTCATCAATCTACAGTTAGTGAAATTGGAGAGAGTTTCGCACTGTTGCTTCTCTCCCAAGGAGTGGCCGTTCAGCGCAGAATACTCAGAGGTAAAAAAGAACCCTATAGTGTCTGCTAAAGACTTACACAAATCACTGGCACAGTTCAATATCTCTGTGTTTACATCGATATTATATAATATAGATATGTTATATCTGTAAAACACTGGCCAAGAAAGGTGTTCAAGGAAGAACTCCACAGAGGAAGCCACTGCTGTCTAAAAAAAACATTGCTGCACGTTTAATGTTTGCAAAAAGGCACTTGGACAGTCCAAAGAACTTTTGGGAAAATATTTTGTGAACTGATGAAACTAAACTTTTGGAGGAACACACAACATATGTGTGGAGGAAAAATGGAAACGCTCACTAACATCAACACCTCATCCCCACCGTGAAGCATGGAGGGAGCATCATGGTTTGGGGCTGTGTTGTTGCCTCAGGGCCTGGACAACATGCAATCATTAATGGAAAAATTTAATTCAAAGGTTTATCAGGATGTTTTGCAGGAAAAGCTGAGGCCCTTCTGTCAATGATGATATCATGCAAACAATGACAGAAGGGGGAGAAAAAAGTAACTGAACCATCACATTTAATATCTGGTTGCCCCCCCTTTGGCAGCAATAACTTCAACCAGATGTTTCCTGTAGTTGCAGATCAGCCTGATACATCAATCAGGATCAATCTTGGACCATTCCTTTTTACAAAATTGCTGGAGTACCTAGACCAGGATGGCAGCGCAAGCAAATTGTGAGGCCCAGGGTCTCTCCAGATTCTGCAATTTTGCGGTATTTATCTTGCTCATCTCAGGTCTGTTCGTGCAGAACAGCTGTGCCTTAACATCGTTAACCCGATGTGAGTTTTGGACATTTTTTTTGCAAATTCCAGACATTTTTTTCGACAACCTTCAAGTCCCTCCTGAGATTGCCAGGACACCCAAGGCGATTCACTCTACCCGGCCAAGCGGAAGTGCTCGCAGGCGGTGTTGAGATTGTAAACAAAGGCGGGGAAGCGTGGAGGACTAAGAGCTAAGCTAAAGCTAACACCACACTGGCTCTCTTTACACAGCATTTTCCTATTAAAGTTCAAGAGTCCAGAGGAAACGCTGTCTGTGTTGAGCTCGAAGCATCCATAAGGACTCCTCTCATCTCGCCCATAGACTGTTCTCTCTCTTGCCCTCTGGCAGGCGTTTCAGGTGCTTCAAGACCAGGACCAGCAGACTGAAGAACAGTTTTTCACCAGAGATGTCTTTTTATTGAACTCTGCACCCCGCTGATCCCTCTGATCATATACTGCTCTCCCTCCTCACTGCGCACACCCTTTCTCGGTGTCTTTTGCACTACTGGACTGTCTCTATACATAGCATTATGTTTACTTGAACTATTTGCACTGCCAACTGTTCATTTACAGTACCAACTGTTCACACATGCACTACTGCACTTTACATAAATATGCAATAACTTCCAATGCACTGCTGTTATTCAGACAGCTTCTTTTTGTTCTTATTTGCACTATATCTATTGCACTAATGCTCACCATAGCCTTACCTATCATTGTATACTGTATATCCAATACAATTCTGTCTGTAGTAATTGCCATTGTACAGTGGCATGAAAAAGTATCTGAACTCTTGGGAATTTCTTCCATTTCTGCATAAAATCACCATCAAATGTGATCTGATCTTTGTCAAAATGACACAAATGAAAAAACAGTGTCTGCTTTAACTAAACCCCCCCAAACATTTATAGGTTTTCATATTTTTAATGAGGATAACATGCAAACAATGACAGAAGGGGGAGGATATGTAACTAACCCCTGGCAGCAATAACTTAATTTAATGAACTGGCAATTTTGACTTGGTTTATGGATTGGACTAGCAGGTATTTAAACCCATCCATTTTACTACTTTTAATGAAAAAAATATTCCCACGAATCTGAACTGGGTTCACTATATTTTTGCCATGACCTGTCACTGACCCCTAATTTCTTCCTCTGAAGCCTATGTTTCAAACAAATACCCATGTGATTGAAATGACTAACAGCTCATTTCCCAACATTAGTGCTTAAAACAAGCTGACCAATACATTTCATTAAATAGCACTCTCAGGTTTAGCATAAGCATATAGTTGCATGCATAAATTAATTAGGGTCTATATCTACTCTACTGCTGCAACACTGCAGACAGCTTACATTTCTGATTCCCTAATGCCTTCTATCTTTAGGTCAGTGCTGGCATTTAGCTATTTGATTTCTGCCTAAAATATTCAAGGCTCTTTGGGCCATCAATTGGAATGCAATCCCACTGTGGCCTCCCTGTCATTATTGCATCATTTTCTTGACAGTATTTTTCCATTCTGGCCTCGTGATGACATTTGGAAATGGGAAGAGGTGGAGTATAGCTGTCTCTTGCATATAAATGTATAGTGTGTAATTTAGAGAGGGTATTGTTGTGGTGAAATGCAACATACCAGTGAAAGTTGATGCTATGGTAGTAGAACAAAATGACTTTCAAGACCAAAGGTTGTTAGAAGCCACATTGACTGGTGGCGTACATATTTAAGCACAACAGTCAGAATCTATGACTTAATAAATCAAAATCTCCAGGAACCTCCGTAGTTCATCTGGTACCATATAATCGGAGGGGTGTGGGTTCAATTCCTGGATTGTAGCTCTGAAAAGAGAGATTAATTTAAAGATAAACTAAAACTCTTCAATTACAAAGATGGTAAATCAATCATGGGTCACTGACTAAATGCTTTTATCAAGTGCAAGTGGAAGCCAAAAGTCATTTTTCTGTCATGTCTTGGTTTTTGGACTTAAATATTTTAATAGAATTAAATAAAGAGCAGCCAAGATTGCAAATCTTTGTCCTGATAACTCTACTGTTTTGTTAAAAAGACTTGGACTGTCCGGATTTAATAACTTGATTTAATTAAAAATTTTGGTTTAAATCTTGCGCTATAGAAATTCAGGTTATACCATGGTTCAGACGGGTTTAAAGTGTACCCCTCGGTGGCTCATCTGGTGGGGCGTATACCAAATGTTTGAGTGTCCTGGGTTTGATTCCAGCTTGGCTTTGTGAGTGTTGTTGCCCTCTTCTATATACCTGCTCACAGTTTACTGATTTCTTGTTTTTGTTTTGGACTAACAACTGCCACTGTCTCCTTACAGCTTTTATCACATTGAATAATAATGTGATGCTAATAATATGAAGCTTTATCCACATGAATGAATCGCTTGAAAATGTCAGTTTATATACTGTATGTAGCATGTACTACCAAGACCAATTCATAACAATATAAAAATGTTCTTCTTTCTGATTTGGTCCATCACATCTCTTGGAAAGCCTGTGTGTATGTCTGGTCTTGTCTCCATCCCCTCTGCCTTACTGTATGGATATGTGTGTCCAATTGTGGGCACAGAGTGATGTGGTGATGTCTGAGAGGCCAGTGCAGGCGAAGGAGGAGGATTGATTGGAGCTTTAAATAAACACACTGCCCTCTCCTCCAGCTGGGCCCAGCCAACACATGACTGCACCACATGTCACTCACCTCACCTCCGCTTCTTGCCATTCTCTAATAGAAGATGTGTGCTGTGTGTCTGCAGTGAGTGGTCCAAATACAGGAGCAGAACCAATGCAAATAATTGCCGTTTTATTCCCTTAGCCTCATGTTTTGAGCAGGCTGATAAATGGCTGTGTTCTCTCCCTAAAGTGGCTCATTTGTCCTCCTATAGTCTACAGCAGCAGTGGAAATGCTTTCTATATAAGAGGCTAGTGGGTTCTTGGTTACATTCAGGCCAGAGAAGCTGTATGGAAACCACTTACAACTGTTGTTATATGATAATGTTCAGAGTGCAAGCCTTAATCTTTTTTGTAACATGGGTTCTGCCTCAAGTAAAATACTATACCTTTTTAATTCTACTTAATGTACCTTTTAATGCTTTGTTTGTCTTTCTAATTTTTTTTTACTTCAAACTATAGATTTTCCAACTTCTTACATGAACTGATTATCAACCTATGCAGGTTGAGCTATAGTTTAGGCTTTGAGATTTAATATATTTGATGGATGACACTTAATTGTGATGGAACTCTCTTGTTAAGATTGATTTGTAGTCCGTTACATTAATAAAGTGGCTCAATTAATTGTTCACTCACGCAGTCCCTGCCTCTGTCCCTCTGAGCAGTCTGACCTCTGCAGGATTCATATTTAAACAGGACCTTAACCAAATGGTTTAAAGTAAAGTCCAAACAGCTGCAGTTTGTCCACAATCAGGTCGTGAATTGGCGCACGGTGCTGGTCTGGATGTACTGTATGAAAGTGGCTACAGTAAACTACAGTGACAGTAAAGCTAGCGATAGCGCGTGTCAAATCTTGTAGTATAGGTTACTTGTGGCAACACAACCTTGAAAAGGTTGGAACAATCAACAAAGCTAGCAGGCTTAACTGGGTACTGTTTAATAAAATACTTTATGTCTCGATTCAGTGAATGTGTTTAAGTACTTGACTATACCGATATCGGAAATTTGTGCGATATTGGCGGCATTTCTGACACTAGTATCGGAATTGGAACAACACTAATATTACCTTGACCCATGATGTACTCATTCATTATACAATACAGCTTCACAAGAAGAGCCCATCCTGGTGGAGCTGAGTCTGCAGTTCACCTCCACCTCAAAGAGAAAGGAGTATTTAAGCCTAGTATTTATAACCGTGTTCTAAAACCTAAAACAAAACCATTTCACTCTAGAAGGACAACAAACACCTGAATGTAGCAGTGTCACTAATGACTCACCTGAGCCTTAACAACTCTCACATCTGGAGCTACACAGCCCTTTCAAGGTAAAGACTATAAGACCAGAACAACCTGGTCCAATCAGAGTTAGTTTCAGGTCAAACCCCTCCCTGTGGAAATAAAGCTCAGCTCTTGTATCAATTGATCTCAGAATTGACAAAGTCTCTTTGAATTAAACGAAGAAACATCTTCACCTTGAAAACTAAGTCCAGATGCCTTTGCTTTAACCTTTTCTTCAATACAGTTTTACATCTGTCACAATCACAGGATTTTAACACAGAGATATCAAGGAGTGTCACCATAGTTAGTAATATTTTTTGTAATGTTGTAGTGTGTATGATTTAAAATTGTCATTACTGTCTATTTTGTTATGAAATTGATTTGAGTTGCTGAAGAAGAAACTCTCCAAGACAAAACTAATGCCCACAATTCTTTCTGCCAGCTTGTACATGAGCAGCTTCAGAAAGACAACAAAACAATAAATTTTAGATCTTACAAGCTTCTTTGAAAGCTAAACCCCTCACTCATCTCCGTCTGTAAATCTCTGCTGTGTATTTGCATCTTATCTGGCCTTGACGTTTTCTCTGCCTGAAGAACTGATCTGAGGCAGGCGGCCTATCTATTAGTGAGCTGCTGGTGGCTCTCTGACTCACACATTAGCATTTAGCTGCTGTGCTTCGCCACCATTACATCCAGAACTCTCTCGCCTCCTCGACCCATCCCTCCTTATCTCCCTCTTCTGCTAAAGTTTCTAATTGCATTTTGTGTCAGAACAGCATGCAAATACAGTGATGATTTTGTAATTTGTCAAGGGTTTATTTTTGCATCGTCTCATGCTTTTGATTATGCTGAGTGTAACGAGAATATGATTTCCTTCTACAGCCTGCTTAGTGATGCATAGCATAAGTTTGCAAATTTATGTAAACAGACTGTTTTGAAAGTTGACAAAACAGGACTTTTGAGTTCTGTTCTGCTTCTGTTCTGCAAATTGAGAGTGTTTGGTTCCCATTGCAGACACTTGGCGTCAGATGACCTTACAAACACTTCTGCCTGAGGTGTGACTCTACTGCTGCGGTGGACAGTTAGTGGCTCGAAGCTGTGAAACGTGATGAAACTGGGTATTTTAATTGACTTTTTATGTATTCAGACTCCTTTGCAAGAACTAATCAATTCCCCTGTGACCCTCCTTTTGCTTAATTGGATGGACAACAGGTGTCCACATACTCTCTAAGTGCTCTGGGACTGGGCTGTGTTTTTGGATGCAGCACTTACAGATCTTTTCCTAAAGAGCACTCAAAGGTCACTCCCTTTATCGAATCTGTTTCCCACAAGAAAGCATTTAAATAGATCTAGGTAGTGCTATTCTATGTTGGGAAACAAACTATCTCAGAATTACTTTACAAATTCTGTTTTTACTGCCTTTTTCGGCCAAAAGGATTTGACTTCAAGTTTGCATATGTCAGTGGAGGTTCTCAGTCATCCAGGACATCTTGAAGAAAAGGTTTGAGTAAAAGCATCTGGACTAAGTTTTCAAGGTGAAGACGTTTCGGCTCTAATTTTTAGAGACTTTATCAATTATGAGTTCAACTGGTAAGAGAGCTGAGCTTATATCTCTAAAGGGAGGAGTTTCCCCTGAAACCAAACCTGATAAACTACCTGGTCCATCAGGTTTGGTTTCAAAGTCTTGATAGTAAATTAATTTAAATAACAGTATAAAATGACAGCTAGGGGCTGTTAAGCACAGGAAAGCCATGGGCACATGTGGGAGTTTCCTTTTCACAGCACAAAAACTGAAGGAGAGTAAATGAAGTGCACAGCCTGTTTTACTGAAGTTTAGCACATAAAAAAGTACTCAAAGTATCAAAGTATGTCTTGACCGATTGTCCTTCAATTTAGTTTAGGAGCAGAGAACAGTCAGCATGACGACCAGGTGTTTATAAAAACAGCAAAGATGTTTGTTATTATTTCACTATTGAAGCATATTATTTAAAACAGCCGTGTTTGGTGCAGTTCAAATAGACTCTGGTGCGGTTGCTCTGTTAGCGTGGTTTACTTTGATAAATGTGAATGCTCCAGACAAACCTCAGTGTGGAGCAAACACACAAGTGTGAACCTCAAGCGGACCATAGACCTGCTAAAACAAGAAGAGCTTCATAGATTGGCAATGAAAATATCAAGTAACGCTTTGTTTCCCCGAGGTCTGAATAGAAAATGAACCAAAACAATATAGTCCAATTATTTTAATGAGAAGAGGTGAAATTTGATGCACTATAGTATATACTAAGCTATACTGAACCGAAATTTAAAAATGCAACACTTCAGTTTTTGCCCCCATTTTTCATGATCAGAACTCAAAGACTTTTTCTACGTACACAAAAGGACTATTTCTCTTAAATATTGTTCACAAATCTGTCCAAATATGTGTTAGGGAGCACTTCTCCTTTGCCGAGATAATCCATCTACCTCACAGGTGTGGGATATCAAGAATCTGATAAGAGAGCATGATTATTGCACATGTGTGCCTTAGGCTGGCCACAATAAAATATGCAATTTTATCACAGCACAATGCCTCAGATGTTGCAAGTTTTGAGGGAGCGTGCAGTTGGCATACTGACTGCAGGAATGTCCACCAGAGCTGTTGCCTGTGAATTGAATGTTCATTTCTCTACCATAAGCCGTCTTCAAGGCGTTTCCAAGAATTTGGCAGTACATCCAACCGGCCTCACAACCCCATACCACGTGTATCCACACTAGCCCAGGACCTCCACATCCAGCATCTTTACCTCCAAGATCTTCTGAGACCAGACACCCGGACAGCTGCAAAACTGAAAGGATTTCTGCACAAACTCTCAGAAACCATCTCAGGGAAGTCGGAGTGGACCAACATTCCACAGGCCAGAATCAGCAACCTGATCAACTCTTTGTGAAGGAAATACTGACTGGTTTTCAGATCCCCCCTCCACCCAATACAGTGAAACTACATATTTTAGAGTGGTCATTTATTGTGGCCAGCCTAAGGCACACCTGTGCAATAATCATGCTCTCTAATCAGCGTCTGGATATGCCATCAGTAACATGCCATATTAGCATTTGGGCTAACAGCACCACCTAGTGTCTTCCTTAAAAAATGAATGTTTTTGTTTGATCAGCTTTGTGTTTATTATATTGTACATTACTCTTGCCACTTGTCTATGTTTTTATAGAATGCTAGAACACTCTTTCTATAAAACACAGCAGAGGGGGTTAATGATGAGACAAATAATCACTGTGTTACTGAAAAACTAATAAAAATAAATACATTAACAAGAAGGTGCTATATTTTGCCTGGCCACTCGCTGCTCAATTTTCAATCAGCGTGGGAAAAAGCATAAGGCCTTGTGCTTTATGATTTCCAATATGCCACCTCAAAAAGTGAGATATGATTAAGTCTTTGGCATGCATCAATAACTTCACTCCTCATCACTGATAATGAGGGAAGTTATTGACGCGTGCATTTTTGACTGATGTTGTTGTGACTCCTCTCACCTCTGACAGGGATCTGGATCAAGCCCAGCCGGATGTCCCGAATGAGGGAGAAGAGGGCTGACTTTGTTGCAGGATGCCTGGGAGGAAGGGTCATCGCTGCAGGAGGTCTAGGTCAGTACTTTACTCTTACATTCTCTTGTACAGCATTGTTTTCTCCAAATTACATCAAGCACAAAGCTCTTTGCCAAATATCACAGTCAGCAAAGGTGAAATATACAGTGTCTGCTGAATCATGGCTTGTTTTGTGCTCAAAATGTTTTATAATTTTACATTTATTCTTTTAGCTGGCGCTTTTATCCAAAGCGACTTACATTGTCCTACAGTAATTACCAGTGTCACAGCCACTGGAGGTAAGGTGGGTTAAGTGTTTTGCCCGAGGACACAACGACAGTATGAACTGTGGGGAGAGTGGGAATTGAACCGCCTACCTTCCGGTTGAAAGACAACTGCTCTACCCACTGAGCTACTGCCGCCGATTTACAATTGGTAACTTCTATTTCTTGGCTAGCTCTTACTAATATCTAGAATTATGAGTGAAGAAATATAGTCCAAGTTGGGCAGTCTAAGACACATTTATGGTAGGAACAACTTAGATCACAAACAATAAGCACAGAAAGTCAAGCGACCCTGGGTGGATTCAGGACTGCCTCACAACTATAGACCTAGAAGTAGATTATAAACAAGATACAACTGGTCCCTGAATATCTATGTTTGGAGAGGTCTGCAACCCTCCCCTTTGGCCATTCCCCTAGATCAAATTGATTACTGGGACAGCCCTTCGTCTCTTGTAAAACAATGACTAAGGGGAAGGATAGGGATTGAGCCCAAGTCAATCAATCTTTAGCTTGAAATCTTTACACAAAAGGTCCATATAAAAGTACATCAAAAATAATACGTCAAGTTTATATTACACTTTTTAGGGGACACAACTACACTTCATATTTACTCACAAACACCTACTTAACTCACTGCTTTTAACACACTTACTTAAAAATTCAGTAAGGTTGTACTTTAAAATTTACACAAATATGTAACTCCTTCTTGGAGCTACTAAAATCTCTAGAAACGCCCCTGCTCCTTCCGCACTTTGTGATGTAATATTAATTGTGTATGTGTGTGTGCACAAGAAAGATCTAGTCAAAGACAGAGACAAGGGTACCTGGTACAAGGGGTTACTTGGGAACAAGGACAAAGGTTAGAAGGAGTGGGTCTTCTGTCCCCCTGAGGAGCAATCGTAAATTTGTGAACTGTGAAAAGTAAAAACTGTGTAAAAATTTTACAGCTGGGAATGGTCTACTTGGGTCATTGGTTGTCGTTACAAGAAAGACTCTATGGTATTAAACTTATTGTTGGTTCATGAGTTGTTGCATACAAGTGTTCTGAAGGCGGGGGTTTCAGTATCAGACACAACAACTGCAACTGAAGTTTTATTTTTTCTCCTTGATTCAGAGTTACAGGAGAATGTTCTTTTAGGCCAAAGCTCCATTCACCTACATATGTTTTCTGACTTTATGTTCATGATTTTTTTTTATTAATGCAAGGACAGTATCAAGAAAAAGAAAGAAAAAAAAACAATAATGAAAAGATTAGGTAAAAATGTGTCTTTATTATTATTAATTTTTTTATCTCTATCGCAAGTCATAGATACTTAGGCTTCAGTTTGCTGTTTTTCTGTGACGTAGGGCCATACATATGTTACATTTGGGGAAATTTAGATATTATCATAATATTTTGCAGTAAAATTTATTGTGCCTAAGT
Organism: Neodontobutis hainanensis; assembly: GCA_024349245.1. Classification (NCBI taxonomy): domain Eukaryota; kingdom Metazoa; phylum Chordata; class Actinopteri; order Gobiiformes; family Odontobutidae; genus Neodontobutis; species Neodontobutis hainanensis. Next base: position 1,759,308 of record JALDNG010000167.1, on the reverse strand, counting down.
ATTCCTACACCAAAAACCTGAATTGAAGATGGAATCTAACAGAAGAAATCTATTACTATTAACCCCATGTAATCCCACTTCAGAAAAATTCCAGATACCCATTTAATACAGGCCATAAATTCACTTTTGACACTTGTTAATAGACATAACTCACGACAAAGCCAATGCCAAACAGTGATTCATCACACACATATTATCCACACACAAACATGTCAAGCTAACACACAAACTGTGGCCTCATACAATTTCCATTAACTTTCCATTTTCCTCTTGACTGAGCCGCATTTGTTCAAGTAAATAGTTTGAAACTACACTGAGCAATGCTACAAATGAATCAGAGGTCAGCTCCTTTCCCTGAACGACTGGCTTATTAAGCAGATATTGACTATTTGCTGCAGACCCTTGCCTCAGCAGAATGACACAACGCTTCACCTATTACAATAAACACTGAAGCTGCAGAATAGAACTGACTAATCAATGCAAAAAGTGAATGTCCAGTTTAGCCACTTTAAATGGGGTTTATACTGTAATTTATTTTCAGACCTTCCACTTTTTTTTTAGAAATTGGCTTGGAGACCATTTCCAGTGCTTTATTCTGTTTCTACAAGATGTAAAAGTTCCTAAATTATGGCACAAACCTAGTTGCATGATATGCGTAGGGCTGGACAATATGGATAGAAAACGTAGATTTATATATTTTTTTTTTTATTTTGAAAGTGCTTAGTGATATTACAGAACTATATCAAAGTGTACATTACACTTACAATGTTCAAAATGTTAAACTCAAATTAATCAAATTATTGCCCAACTCTTCATACACTGGTAGAACAGATCACATGAAAGGTAATGTGAACATGCAAAGTCTGTACAATTATAAGTGGGAGGTATAACAAAAAATAACCTATAAGGGCAAGATTTTCATGACGTGAATCTTGCTTGGTGGATGGCGCTCTCATTTTTTTTTAAAACTAGTGGTAGAGTAGTTAGCACTCATGCCTCACAGCAAGAAGGTCGTGGGTTCACTCACTGGCTGACTTGAACATCCTCGGCCAAGTCTGGCTTTTCTGTGAGAAGTCTGCATGTCCTCCGTGTGTTACAGTGGGTTCTCTCTGGGTACATCTCCCACTGCCCAAAGACATGCTTGTACTGTACATACCTTGGCAGAATTTGTGAATGTTTGGCTATTTTTAAGACAATATAAATGATAACACAAAAACCTTTTATCACTCATAGTTGGTGGTTGGGTTAAACCATTTATAATAAAACATTTGTGTTTACTCTTTTAATATCATAATGACAAAAAACTACACAAATGACCCTTATCAAAAGTTTACATACCCTGGTGTTTTTGGCCTGATAACATGCACACAAGTGACAAAAACAGGTTTGGATGGCTACTAAAGGTAACCATCCTCACCTGTGATCTGTTTGATTGTAATCAGTGTGTGTGAATAAAAGGTCAGTGAGTTTTTGGGCTCCTGACAGACTTGCATCTTTCATTTAGTGCTACACTGATGTTTCTGTATTCTAAGTTATTGGAAAAGCAAAAAAATTGTTGTAGTATCTGCGGGAAAAGGTAATTGAACTGTATAAAACAGGAAAGAAATATACAAAGATATCCAAGGAATTGGAAATGCCAATCAGCAGTATTCAAACTCTAATTAAGAAGTGGAAAATAAGGAATCATGTTGAAACCAAATCAAGGTCAGGTAGACCAACAAAGATTTTAGCCACAACTGTCTGGAAAATCTTTCAGGATGCAAAGAAAAACCCACAAATAACTTGTTGCACATTAACGAGGCACTATGGGCTGCATAGTTGAGAAAGCCATTTCTACGCAAATGCCACAAAGCATCCCGCTTACAATACACCAAACAGCACAGAGACAAGCCTCAAAACTGAGTGATGAAACCAAAAAAAAAACTATTTTTACTTTTTGGCCACAACCATAAACACTGAGGTGGACCTGATGTTTTGGGGATGTTTGAGCTACAAAGGCACAGGAAAAGATGAATGCAGCAAGTTATCAGAACATTTGATCACCTGCCCGGAAGCTAACCCCTAATGGAACTAAGAGGTAGAAAATAAATGAATGAAGGATTTAGAACATAGGCTACACACAATACACAAACACACAAAATCTACTCAGTTATATGCTACTGTCTTTGCATAATAACGGTTATCTGCCCTTCACGCGGTTAAACCAAGCCTCTCTAATGGGACCCCTTAAAAGGGTCTTGATTAACAAGGCCCATTTAGAGCCACCTTGGCAATAAAGCCACCATACAACAATATACCTCAGTCCAACAGAGGCAGGCTCCAAAAGCAGAATTATAAGGAGAAATTCAATGGCAACTTTACAAGTACAAAAGATGGCTCCGGTCTCTAGAGTTTTAGTTTTTACAACATGACATCTCATTTTGTTTATGCTATCTGAAAACTACTGTTTTACTATGGAGTAGAAGCCGAAAAGCCTGGATGTAACCGACATTTTATTGCCCTGTGGTAAGGACAATATCGGTGAATAGGGGAGCAATGGACGGAAGACATCAGTATTTTTATCAGTGAGTTAAATACAGTGTTACTCACTCCATCCTTTGATAAATCAGCCCACAATGACAGTAAATACAACAACAACAGTTTAGCAGCTACTTACTTGAAAACGAACATCTCGTGTCCCTGTTTCCCATTTTTCCCTCAGTCTTCACAGGATTGTTCTGTCTTATCAGCTCATAAACATACTCCAGTGGGTAAACACTCAGTAACTGCACGCGCCGTCGGTCTGCGTTGTCCAGCTCAGCTCAGTATAACCAATCCAAACATGGCTTGGTTCTTCCATTATTGTTTGGAAAGTCCACGCTGCTTTTTGTGACCGACACAGTGTTAGTGTCCTGCTGTGATCAGGTGAATGTTTGCAGTCAAGGGCCTGATATGAGAAAGACCACTGGACTCACTGAAGTCTCCAAAGTCAGAAACCACTGTTTTTGTAAAATGTTCTCACTTATTTTATAGAGTTATTTATTAGTTCTTCATTTTAACAAAATATTGGCCTATACAATATACATTTTAATGTTTAATAAAATTATGTATTAAATAAACTATATATGTGTTTTATTATATTCTTTTTTTCTCCACTAATCTGGAGTTTGCCATAGTGAGAAGTGGCAGGCTGGTGTGGGCTTGCTCATAGCCCCCCAGCTCAGCCGCCATGTGTTGGAGTTCACCCCGGTGAACGAGAGGGTCGCTTTCCTGCGCCTTCAGGTCGGGGTTTCTCACTGTTGTTTGTCCTTATGAGCCAAGTGGCAGTGTACCCGGCTTTCTTGAAGTTTCTGGGAGGGGTGTTGTAAAGTGCTCCGACCGGGGACTCCTTTGTTCTAGTGGGGGACTTCAATGCTCACGTGGGCAGAGACAGTGACACCAGGAGGAGCATGACTGGGAGGAACCCCCCCTTCCCAATCTGAACCCTGTGTTCTGTTATTGGACTCCTGTGCTAGTCACAGTCCATAATGTTCAAACTTAAAGGTGCAGATGGCACCAGGACACTCTAGGCCCCGAGGTCAATGGTCGACTTTGTAGTTGTTTCATCCAGCCTCCAGCCACTTGGACACTAGAGTGAAGAGAGAGGCAGAGCTGGTGGAGACCAGAAGGTGGGGAAGAAGCTGGACAGATTCGGCAGGCCCAAACATACTGGCCGTCATTTATCAAAGTTGCACAAAAACGGGTGCAGATCTGTGCGTGAAATTTATGAAACTGTGCATACCAAGCCAATACTGCATAACAGCCAACTGGCTGTTGATAAATCCTGCGGACTGAAACAAGGCATGATTTTAATGAAATGCCCAAATAGGCACTGTTCAGGTGGACGGCATTAAAGCATAAAATACTGCATTTAAAAAGAGCATTTAACATTGTAACATGTATACATGTTGTCATAACTCTTAATTTAAGGAAAAAGAACTACATTAACTATAAGTATGTAAAAAAGCTCTGGAGATAGATGGCCAGGCCAGGGCCCTCAATTGTCCCAAGACCGACCTCCGACTGAGCCCCAGACCCAGTATTGCTACAATCCAGCCTCAGTGGAGGCAGCGGGGGGCACCTGCTGAGTCTGATACTTTAGTTGCCCTTTTGCAAAGTTAGTTTACCATAAGCAGAAAAGAGAAAATATAGACAGGTTTGTTACAGAGTGAACCTGTGGCCTACAGCAAACACTCTGTCGCTGCAGGGGGCTCAACCACAGCGGGACCAGCTCCACACCAAACCAGGTGCATGCCTCTGAGCTGCCAGCTTTGGCATAACCTGGAGTCCAAGAGGGATTTATTGAAACAGACCAAGATGTGTTGGATATGGACTGCTGTCTACGTTTAATGTTGTGTTTGAGCAAAAGTCACCAACATGTCAACGCTGACACACCCGTAACACTGGGTTGTGTGAGCCTCATCCCGGATGTGTGAGCCGGGATGATGACGAGGAATGTGGACCATGGCTCTTGGTAAGTAGCCGCTGCGCATCAAATTAAAAGTTAAACTACTAAGCCTATCTTTCTCTAATCTAATGGTAAATGGCAGGGATTTTATATTGCGCTTTTACTCCCTACTAGGCACTCATTGGTGACATTACTTAACATTAGCGTTAATGTGTCATAAAAGCAGCTCCTGATAATAAAGCAAAATTAACAGATGGCTGTGTTATCGATAATACACACACAATCATCTGAAAGCTTGCACTGCCCATGGTCCTAAAAGTACATAAAAAATGCAAAACTATTATTACAATAAACTGTAATATGGAACATTTTAAAAGTGCCAATGTGTCATTAGTTCTAAATAATGTTTTGCTGCTCAGCTTGGTGCTGACTTTAAACTTGCATATATTTACGCCACCTCCATGGGATTTATTTCAGTACCTCTGGACTGGCAGACTGGGGTTTGGTGGCTAATCTTTTTAAGAAGGAGGACCAGAGGGTGTGTTCCAACTACAGGGGGATCACACTCCTGGGCCTCCCCGGGAAATGCGTACTGGAGAGGCGTGATTGACCGATAGTCGAACCTCAAATTCAGGAGGAAAAATGCAGATCATTTCTGTACAAAAGCCTGGTCTACTCACCTCCACTCTGCCAGATTATTTTGTCCTGTTTGGTAGTGCTGCTCATGCTGATATACTCACCTCTGGTATGTTTTTTTGAAATTTTTTGGACTTCCTTGAGCTTACCGACTGCTCTCTCCGTCTGTCCAGAACTGCTTTGTGTCTCGCTCATGTTGTCCTCAAGCTAGCCGGCCAGCTCCCTGCTTCCTCTGCCTGCTCGAGTTTTTGTTCTTAATAAATTGTTGAACTTGGTCCTTGGCTCTGCCTCTGCTTCTGGGGCCTGCTTATGAAAACACTACATTTCATTTATTTATAAATCTGACGTGGAAATCCTTATTTTTTGTGGCAGACAAAGTCCTCAAGTGCTTGCTTTCAAAGAAGCGCTGTTATTTCTAAATTGAAATCTGCAGTCTCTTGATTGTTTTTCCTCCACATTCCTGCGTCGCACCTAATACACTTTAGTGGTGGCTTTCTCACCTCCGCCTCAGACAGACATGCCATAATGCTGCTTGACGTCTTCTAAATGTTTTTGAGTGAAACAGAGGCACCTGTAACACTAGATAAAACCAATCCTGTCCCACTGTGGGAGCCAGGTGTGAGGCAGGAGGAAAAAATAGGAGGCACTGTAGAATGTAGTGCCATGTTTCTAGAGACATGAAATCAATATGTGTGCTGGTAAATGGACCAGAAGCCGGTGCGTTATATGTCAGCTGCGTGCCGGCGTGTCATGTGATCCCCGGGTATATTTTAAGCTTGTGAATCATTGCTGCTTTACGGTACATTTCCATCTTCAGCTCTTTGTTGAGTGGCACAGAGGAAATAGAGGAGACAGCCACCCACACAGATCAAGGGCTGTCTATAATGTGGTTATAGAGTATGCATATGTGCTACTCTCTGGACAGGAATATAGAATGGGAGGCAATACAAATCTAAACTTAGTACATTGGTAGAAAAATTCTAAATTGGTTTCTTGGAGTTGGAGGAGTGTAAAGTGATTAGATTTAAAATATAGACAATCCAAATTCACTGTATTCCTCATGTTGATATTTCACAACAGCACATACTATATTTTGCAATCTCAATCTGAATGTCACTTGTCCGTGTGTCCTTTAAATATCCTCATCTTTCCTAGTTTGTTCTGACAATACATCCGAGATATCTGACTTTACCAATCATACACGAGATTAACTGACTTAACTCTCTCGAAGTACAGATAATGACTGCACTTTATTGTTAGCATTATTGTTTTTTTCTGTTCCGTGCCATCTTATTTTCTATCAAGGCTACAGACACTTTTATTTAACAACTTAGAAACTTTAAAAGTAACAGAATTCCCTTCTTTTATTTGTCAGAAAAAAAACTCTAAGAAACCAATTACCTCGGTCGAAGGATGCTTTTACCAAAAGGCTACCAATTTAAAACAAATCTTTTTTTTTTCTATTAGGAGAGCAAAACATTAACTTTGGACTCTTGCCTATGGAAGCTTTTAGTTTGGTTGTTAGTTTGATGTAATCACAAAGATTCCTCATGGATGATTCATGTCAGAACCCATTAGAGCTTTATTTTTCCTTGAGCGCTCCTTGGTGCATTTTAGTCAAATTAAATAAACTGATTCTCTTATACACCCAAACATCACAAGCGCAATACCAAACCACTCATTTATGAAAATTCAGTAGCTCCTGCCTCCCACACAGACGCATCAATGCATAATTGTTAAAGATTATGATGGTGCTGTCTTTGTTGTGCATTGTGTAATATTACCAAATGAGCCATTGATTTCTATCTATTCATTCATCTCTTCTACTTGTTTTTCGCAAAGTGCAGTCCCACCCCCATCACCGACCCACTGTGCATGATAAACACCTGACAACCGGACATCTGCATGTACATAATAACTGAACGTGACTCATCAGAATGAAGCAGCTTGAGCCGCGCTGCAGTTATGAGCTCATTTCATTATCGCACACACCTTTCAGCACACAGTCTTAATAACTGCACATACCCCACAGGCTGTTACAGCATACAGCAAGTTGTAAATATAATTTCTCCCATGGTTTATTTTTATTATCCTACACAGGATCCTCCATTAAATTAGATTAGTTTATTAAAGACTACATATTATCCAATGACATACATAATTATATGCTGTATGTCTATTCATGATGAATCAGTGGACCAATCTCAAGAGGCCTCTAACCCAGGTGTTCCCCAGCTAATGATTGATATGATGTACAATGACTGATGAGCTGCATTCCTCTCTATTTAACATGAACTGGACATGCATGTGAAATAGTATCTTCATAGGTTTCTGGAAAGGGGAATGGTCTCTGATTTCATGTAAATTTCATGTCATTAGTGAATGCATCATGATCAATAATCTTGCTACTTTGGCTTTCATCTTGTGTGAATGTCTTGTGTAGATAAATGGATCAAGGCATGTGACCCCAGGAAGGTTCCTATCTCCCAACTGTGAAAGATTAGACACCGGTCTACTATCTATGGATAGGCCCTTTCTGATGGCGCCAGTTGAGGCCCCAAGTCAAGGTTATTTGCCATCAACGAAAACATTACTCGGGGAGATATAAGATTACTGGGCCATTGGGCACTGGGCTTTCAAGGCTGATACAAAAACTACAATATTATTGAAAAACAATGATCTAGCAGATAAAAGATTAAGAGTTCGGAGTGACAGATGCAAAGAGAGATATTTCAAAAAGCATAAAATAAGGAGTGGCACGGTTCTAGAATTAAAGAGATGAAAAAGTGGTGAGAACAAAGTACAAGGTACGGCGACAAGTGATAAAAGCGGAGAAAATCAATTTTGAAAAAGAAATAGATAAGAAGACAGAGTAGGACAAACCCAGAGAGGTGAAACATGGGCAGGAGTTGTTCAGTGCACCCTGCTCACCAGATTCTTCTCAGTGTAACACTAAGGGACCAGAGAGTGGCAATGTGATTAAATGGCTAATATAGTCTGCTGACACCACCTGTTTACAGTACGCTATGACTTGTGGGTAAATGCGATATATAATAACATGATTACATTAGCCTGTTCATTACTATGTTAATAAACGGCTGAGTCCAAGAGCCACTGAATGCAGTTATCATCTTACAATAATATGTATTGCACTCAAACTTGTCCCAAACACAACTGTCCATGCACATCTTGTACAAGATATGTAAACAGTGGCTCTTATCATTCCTATTGTAGCAGTAAAGATGCACTCAGATGTAGCTTAATAGCCACAGTGAGTGGTCTAAAACAAGGCAATAGTGAGCAGTGACGAGCCAGGGGCCAACACCACACAAGACCCCAAAACATGCCCTTGCAACTCCTGGAAACGATGCAAAATCCTAGTCTGCGAAAGTTGGAGCAGCTACAGAATTAAGACCAACCCACGTCGGATGCCCTGTTCCGCAGCAGAAAGTATGCCCCAATGATTTTCTCTGTGACCCCTCACATTGGGTGCATGCTGGCATGCAGGGCTGCTCGACCGCGCCTCAAACTTCTTGCTGCCTTGTTTCTACAGTAAATAATATATTAATAATAATAGTCTCTGTTTTGTGCAACAGTGACTTGCATGTTAACACTGAGCTGTGAAGCACGGGGCAGCATCAGAAACTCAATATATGTTGAGGTTCTATCATGTTGTCAAGTTATTAACACACACATACTTTGTCCCTCGCTGTCCACAACTGTTGCTTGCAGTGTGGACATTTTTAAAAATAAAAACATGGACACTAAAACATTTTGCCGGGTGCGTCGGTAGAGCACATGCAAATATGCCAATACACAGGAGACTCAGTTTGAGTCTCGTTCGGGTTGTTTGCCCAATGTCATTCCCCTCTCTCTCATCTGTTTCCTGTCAACCTTCTGTCTACTATCAATGTAAAAAAAATTAAAACTTAAAAAAAAAAATAACATTTTGCATTCAGTTCAATTCCTGGCTTGAGTATCACAATACCAATACTAGAACGATACCGTAACATCAGCCTGAAACATCTTTTAAACCATGAGGTGTTTGGTCTCTGACTGTATCATTCTGTAAAATGCAGCTATTTTCTACAGCCAGGGATAATAACAATCATGGTTAAAATATTAAAATAGATAAGGATTGATACCTAAAAAACATGACATTGTATTGATTTAAAGACCATGGTATTACCTTTGAAGTATTAATACACCGCGCAATACTATGCGTGTTGTTTTAGTGATGTCTAAGCTAATCTATATGCATACCTAATTTTAACAGTGTTTCATGAGAAAGCACAGGTCCTCAAACAATCTGTGAATGATTATTTCTCCTTTTTGTCATGCTATTTGGATTTCTGCTGTAGCCTTTAGTTGATTAGCCTAAATACTTTAATGAATAGAGCAGCTAAGTACTGAGCCACTCTATATTGTGCTCTACTCATTCACTGAACACAAACACACACACATTGTTAGTTGGTTGCTATATGGTGGCTAATGCTTTTTGCCTATTAAAATGTTTTATTGTTTACTTAAGTTCTTTTGTCAAAATGCACAAAAGCTCACACTGTTGAGAGTGAAAAAAGAGACTGTGTAATGTCTCTATCACAAAGCACTGCACCCTTTTCTTTAGTTATGTCCTTGCTGTTATTATTGTGGTGTAATTGGAAAAAAGAAGAGAAACTGCGTGAGTGTCTGGTGAATTGACACGACGGGCTGAAAATCAAAGCACTGACAGGAAACCTTTGAGCAATGACAGCGCCTGAATGTGTGTCTTCATCTAAAATGCTAATTGTGCAGGGTTACTTTGAAATGGCCGACTCACCTCCATTACTCTGCTCTTAAAATGGAATGATGGTAATGTCTTGCATGGATCCAATACCCCATATGCTCACAGCTTCAGATCACTGGGAGACTCGCTGTGATGTGCATCTCCATGGAAACAACAACAACTTAGCACCGGCTGATGTATAATGACAGCGAGCGTTGCACCTGAGGTGAAATGACAGCGAGCGTTGCACCTGAGGTGAAATGACAGCGAGCGTTGCACCTGAGGTGAAAGAGAGGGGATTGGGGGCTGGAAATGGAGAGATCACAGCAGCTCTTCTGGCAAAAGAGAGTGCTGTAACTAAAATTAAACCCAATTCCGGATGAAATGCTTTAGTTTTTCAGTGACAGTAATTCTGTTACCTCAGTCAGTTGTCGCACTCTCCCAATCCAATAAAAAACATTAAATTAATTTATGTGGAATTTGCATACAAATGAATCTCTGTTTTGGCACTTTGCGTCTCTAAATTATGTGAAAACACTAATTCAGCCAAAGTCTAATGACAACTTTTAAATGAAGCTCTACAAAGCGAAGAGCATGTACATGTGTTTTATGAGAAGTGGTATCTCTGGAACACAATGAAGAGTGAAGTCATTAAAAATTGGCATACTCTCTTATATTCAACAGTAGTCTGGTTGAAAACAGCCACTGTCAAAGGTTATTTTTTACACTGTTGATTAACTAAAGCTTAATATAATTGAATTTTACAACATTTGGATTTGAATTTCTTTCTCATAATTATGTTCAGGTACACTAGATCTCAGTACAACTGTCCTAGCAAGTCGAAGAAAGTTGTTTGATTTGTGTTCTGAAACTATTTTAGAATGTTATTAACTGCAGGGAAAAGGGAAAACACTTCCTACAGATCTGTCAACTCAGTTCTGTAGGAAGTGTTGATGTGGATCTATTTACTGTTCACGTGGGCTAGTTTACATTTTACCTTTTTGAGCCAAGTCTCACTTCCCCCTCCTAAATCTGCACCTATGTAGTGTATGGGTGCCCCAGGGGTGCCATGTGTAGGATGCTGTGTATAAACGAACACATTATTTTTTATTGTGAGCCTATGTAACATGTTTATTCCATCTTCAGAAGGGAATGGAAAGGTAACATCATGCCATAATCTATGCATTTGTTTTGCAGGTAATGAGCCGTCTCCACTGGGCTCTGTGGAGAGCTACAACCCTGTGAAGAGACGCTGGGAGTATGTGGCCCCCATGCCCACTGCGCGGTGCTCCTCTGCCCTGCTGCAGACTCCCAGCATGATGTTTGTGATTGGTGGGGTGGCCCAGGGACCCAGTAATGCAGTGGAGGTCCTCTGCCTACAGGAGACTGTGTGACACATGGGATCTAAACTGGTACCATCTGGTGTCACATGACTCAGAGCCACATATGTATTACCCTTCTGTGGTTGTCTACCTTGTTTCCAGATGGTGGAATCCCTGAACAATGAAGACGTATGTAAGTTTAACATGCATTTTCAAACAGAAGCTGCAGAGACAATAGAAGAACAGCAGAATAACAGTCTTTCAGACTGTGGTGACTAAGGACAGCAAAGTGACAGCTTCACAACTCTGGGGAAATCATCGAAAGACAAATGAGCAAAAAACAGACACACTGGTGTCTGAAGAAACAACACGCCTTTGAACTGTTGAGCATTTTTCAAACTAAAGCAGGGTACTTTTCTGGAAACTAAAGGAACATAGGGCCATATCTGTATCTGTTATTTACAGCAGCAGTGCTCTTCAGCCGCTGTTGTGACAGCAAGCTCCCCACTTTTCTATGACATTATAAACACTTTGTCCACATTTAGACAGTGATGTTCTAGTGTGGTTATGACATTTTTTTATTTCTTTTATTTGACAATAGAGGCCCTTAATGTGTGTTCACACTCTCTCTGTTTTTTGGTGCAGATAGTGGCATATAAATACAGTATATTATAATGCTAATCCTAACCCCATTTCCATTGAGCAGTACAATTTGGTCCAGCTCACCACAGTAGGAAGGTAAAGTAAGATTTGGAATATAGCAAACACTAAACTGGTTTGAGTTTCCACAGCAGCATTTGTAGGAGCCAAGCTGCTTTCTTTAGATACAAGCCCATCAGCTGGTGCAGTGTGAATCAAAATGCAATGTGAGGGCATGTGTTTAACTGAACCATACTGACTGACAGTGGAAACAGGGTGGGTTCTGCTGCATCCAAACAACAAGACCACAGATTTACTATATAAAGTTTACTCTTTGGCCAATCTTCTAAAAGAACAAACATTTAAGGGTGATGACACCAGGGCAACATTTTGGTGCATTTACATTTTTCTTGGACATTTGTAGAAGAGGGAAAGTAAACACAAGGGTCAGGCTGCTTGGGCTGAAGAGTAAAAGCTTAAGGATGTAGTGCACATCAGAGTTCTGGAGCTGAAACAATGAGGCCGCTGCATTGCAGAATGTTTTGTGACAGATTAAGTGACCTGTGGAAGCCAGTGTAACGGTCGTTCAGGAATAAATGTACAATCTTATCTCAAGCCATGAAAACTCTGCTGCTCAACTGCTGCCTGTTCTAGCCATATTGTTACATCATATACCGAAGTACATTATATTCTCTCTTAAGAATTCTAAATAACAATCAACAATTTACTGCATGTGATTGTCATTTAAAGCAATAATACAAAGCAATTTGTCCAAGCTAGGATTTACTGGATATTTACTTGATTACGGCTGATAGATGTTGTAGCTTAGATGCTAAATTGCTCACCAAGCTGGAGGTGATATTAAATTGCATAAATAACAGTTTCAGGTCAGGTTAACCATAAAACACACAGACAAGACTAATGTGTCAACACCACAATTGCTTAATAAATACATTTATAAACAGATTAAACCACTGTTTTTTTGATTCTGCAAACCAAAGTAAAGACACAACCATCAAGCTCACTGGAGAATTAAGTAATAATGTCAATTAAGTTGGGAGTATCCAGTGGCTTTGGGCTGCTACAGATTTTACAGATCATAGGTAAGCAATTAAACGAGAGCTTTGCCTTACCACTCAGCTCTTTGTCTACCGCGGAGGATCGCTACGTTGGTCACATCTTGGGATTCAAGTATCTTGGAATCTAAATCTGAAAAAATAAAGTAAAAATCAAGTACAAGTAGGTAGGCTACACTACTGCTGTATTTATGTTTATGGCTTTTAGTCCCCTTTGAGATCTGGAACTAAAATTCTGACAGAGCTAAGTGGCCAGCCCTGGAACACATCACATCGGTCTGAATAGATCCTGTTTATCTGTGGAGATGTCGTTGTGGAAACCAAAAGACATTACACATGAACATTTGTGGTTCATTTCATTAGGTCAAACCTTTACTAAATAATTCCAAGACTTTGCGTTACCATGGCTTAATTATGTCTTTGGCACCAGGGGTTGTTTATTCAGTTTTTTGCTCAACAAGCAGGTCACAGTAGTCACACAATTTCACACAATTTTAAACCCATGACAACCAATTAGCTGCAGTAAGTCCCCTTCTGTGCCATGTAACCGTCTGTTAATCCTGGTGCTACAGTATCTGTCCTACTGTACATGTGCTGTACTGTGCTTGTCGACTTCACAAACATATAAACTCCTGGTGCACAGGGACCGGCACTGACATGTAAGCCTTGTTTCCTTATGGACTTGCACACACGTTTCTGACTGGCAGCGAGTGCAAAGGCTTGGACACAATACAGACACAAATGAGTTGATAAGCTGTTCTGCTGAGTGTCCCTGTGCTTGGTCCAACTCTGATTAACCCACTTAAGCTGTTCGCTCTGAGTTTGTCTAAGGCTAGGACTGCATTAGAATTAGGCAACACTATAAAGTATATGATCTATTCAAAATGTTACGCATGGTGTGAGGAACGTCTGAGATGACCTTTGAATATTGTGATTTGTGTGTGTGATTTATAAATACTTGAGCGCCATGTTGCGATATTACAAAATCAAGTATGTATTTATGAAGGCGTAATGTAACAATGAGCCTTGGGGGTCTAAATTGGCGGCATGGGGCAGAGTGGTTAGTACTCCAGCCTCACAGGTCCAGGGTTCGATTCCCTTTCCCATACCGTTGTGTCCAAGATATCTTCCTAAAACCTGGAATCAGGTTTACCTCAGATCCCAAAAACTAGATACAGTGTAACAGCAGTGCTTTACTAAAGATTCTCTCTCATTGTCCTGTAGTCTAGAGGGACTACAATGTCACAAAAGTACAGTTTACAATCTCCATTCCCCAGTAAATATTCTAGAGATTTTAGTTTTCTTGTTGTTGTCCATTCTTAGCTATTTCATAAAACTTTTTCCCAGTTTGTCTAGACCCTGTCAGTGTCAGATTGTTTGTACAGTGGATGATCAGTGAATTCTAAAACTGGTCTCATGCTAGAAAAAGGCTCCTGATGTGGGGTGTATGTTAGGCTCCTGGTCTAATTGAGTGAAACCCGCTCCTGCTTCTTAAAACGAGAACAAAAGAGCAGGATCCTTCAGAACAGGTAGCAGCTCATTTACATTCTGGATGTTTTTAGCGCATCACAAGGAGGTAATGCACAAGCAAATAGAAATGTGCTCCTACGAGTGTATTATAGCATCACAATGAGCCCTCAAATAACAATGCCATTATTAAAGAAATAGCTGCAGTACTATGAGCAATAAAGGAAATGTGCACATGTTAAAAGAAGCAATAGGTAGTATTTAATACTATTTCAAACAAATGAACATGCCTGATTTAAAGATACTTTCTGCTGAATATTACTGTTAAGGCAGTTACTATGAAAGCCATTTGTCTCAAAGTCCAATCAAATTTAATTTAGTTCAAATACCAAAGTGTAGCTCTTTGGTGGCATCTGCTGGTGACATTGCAAATTTTAAATCTAAGTTCTGCAAGCAACTAAGCGTTAGCGCTGCAAGCACATGCTCTTTTCTTTGAATAAAATGCAATAGGAAAAGGTCAGATCATAAGTTCATGTCCGATTTTTTTTTAACAAAATTAATTAAGTCAATAAATGTTCTCAGCACACAGGATTACTGATGTATAAAAACTTTTCTGCAATCTCAGTATCCAAGAAATGAGTACTCTAATTCAAGAGATAATTGTTCATACACATCACTGGTATGGACCCTTAAAACTGGCAATTGACAATTAAACAAATTGTAAAAAGCTGCTGTGACAATGTTTTAGCATACTGGGGATAATGCAATACTACATTTGTTTTGCCCAAAACATTGCCTCGTGTGTCATTAGTAAAAAGAGATGGAGACTGTGTGTACCCACTTGTAAACACATTAGGGGCCCCGTTTAAGTTAGCTTCTGTGGAGGCGTGCTCAGTGTCTCATTATCGAAAAATAAGGCCCTCAGACTCAGGTTCTGATGAAACATTGAGGTATATTCAGTGAACAGGAGGCACATGGTGGACCATGATGAATATATTACATGTATACACTGTTTTCACTCTATTGAATCCAATGCATAACTATCTTATTTTCTGACAATGTGCTTATTTTGTGTGATTTTAAGCCATTTCCATCACTGTTTCCAGGAAACAGTCCAGTGTTAACTCCTGCAAGTAGCATCATTGTGTTGTACATTAGTAGACTTGTGTTTTTATGTTTGTTTATGACTGTAGATGTAATGAAATCCTTCTCTAAACTAAATCAATTGCAGTTAGTTAGTTGATTGTTTTTGTTTGTTGAATATCCTCCTTGTGTGTGTTGAGGTGTGAAGTAACAGATCTGTGTTGTACACATCTGAGCTGGCTTCCCAAAGTATGTGTCATTAGTTGTGTGTGTCATTAATATGACAGTTTTTTATTGTTTATAGAAGTAATACATTTGATATCAGTGCCATTTGGGTCATATAATATAAAAGAGACGTTGTGCAGTGGTAAAACTATGAAAGTAAAATGTTTTCTGGATTAAATCATGCCAATAGATAATTTACTATGACAAAAAGATAGAAAGATATTCCCATTGTATTTTATTTTGTATTACAGGCTGTATTTTTTTCATTCACATGGTTTTAAACTTTTCTAACCGTGTGAACTTAATCTGTTACTCCCATGTCACCACCCACACAATCTGTCAACCGCCGGCCTTCAGCGATGTTTGTGCCGATCATTTGGGCTGATGAGCATCACACTGAGACTAGTTTGTACAGGAAACAAAACCCAACCTCCTCTTTCGCTCTGATCTCTTTTTGTACCGTGCTGATTCCTCAGAGTGATTAACTCCATTAAAAAAAAAAATAACTGGTGTACTGCATTTTGGTCTCAGTGGAACTGTAATGCCATGTCCTCTGTATGTACAAATGTGATTAGGGAAGGTTAACTGAATGAGATTATGGTAATGAAAAGGACTAGAGGGATAGGCTTGTGTGTAAAGCGTTTGAAGAGCTGCACTGACAATTGTTCTCCTGTTTATGGTGGTTGACAAGGTTCATTGCACTGCAACTTCAAAACGCATGCAAACAGACCCAATGCCAGCAAATAACAAAGTCTCTTCATCAGTTTGAAAACAAGTGGAGTTGCAGGCAGCAAATCATTTGCAAAGATAAAACATGCCACAAATGTCACACCTGCAGGAGTGCTACAAACCTTTTAGCACCTGCAAAGTGTGAACAAACATCCCAAGAACACAAAGAGAGCCCTGCACCTGCAAAGACTGCTACAAACATTTCAGCACCTGCAAAGAGTGTTCAAATATCCCAATCACTGCAAAGAGCCAAACCTCAAAGAACAATTCATCAAAGAACAGCTCATGCAATTAGCTAGTAATAGAAGTTAGCTTTAAACTCAACAAGGACATGTAGTTTTTTTCTATCACATAGTAGCCTTACTTTTATAAACAGTCCATGAGCTTTTTTCCTTGATATTTTGTTTCTGTGGTCAATCATTTAATTGTTGTTGAAATGTTTGATGTCTATAGTATTTTTGGAAGTTGCAGTGCAAACTTTGTCGGCCATCTTAATTACTTCAAAGTTTCCAACAAACCTATTTATTCTAAGATGCTTTACTTTCAACTTTTGTCAGCCATAAAAACATGTACACACTCTCTTTCAGTCAAATAAATCATACAGCCTGCAAATATAAACTTCTGCCACAGCAAACTATGCATTTACAGTAAAGAAACCCCATAGCTGCAACAAAACATACTTTTAATTATTAGCATGTATGATAGAATAAATGGCTTTAAATGCATTAAATACACTATGGAATGCTGGCACATAGGAAGATATAGGCCTACATTCATTTACCTACTTACATGATTAATACCAGTATTATTAAATGTGTATACAATGATATTAATATTATACTTTTACAATTCTACCTCTAAAACACAACAGTGAAACCCTTCAGACAAACAAACATTTTTACAGAAGCAATTCAAAGTGTGTCACCAGACCATGTTCTAATAAACAACATACTCTTCTGACGTTGGGCTGCAGCCAGTCATCTGCTGTCATGCAGCTGTTCCTTGTGCATTATTCAATAACACTAGAAATATGGTTTGTTCATCATTTATATGAGAAGCCTCATAGACTGGTTTTGAGATTTGCAGAAGTTTGTTTATTTGACAGGTGGCCCTTTTTAATGTGGATATTGTCATGACAGACTGCAAACATGTTGTGTCTTTCCCATCTTTCCCATGTGAGGTGCTTTCTGTGCACAACCCATGTACAAAGTTACACTGACATCATTTTTACCAACTTTGTAAAATCCAACACAATTAGACTGCTGCCGGTTTACACAAGGAGTTTTCTATTACCAGTCACATGGTCAGCTGAGACTAAATTTAGTTTACATTACTTTGTTATTATGGTTACAAAATATATGGCAACTGAATCACAATAACAGAAGTAATGTAGACAACTGCTTGGCTATTGTTGTCAGTGTATTTGAGTAACATCGCAGTGTTTGAAGTTTGTCTGGAATAAGACATTTGATTGAGACTGTATGTTTGAGTTCAACTGTGGTTGGCTGCTTTCCTTCACCAAAGCCTGTCAGTGACTTTTCATAATTAGGCTGGTTATTGTTTTTAACACTTAATACATTTATTATTGTGGAAATCCTGGTGCTGGTAAGTTTGAACATACATTTTAGATTTAGACATTATAGATAGACAAGGTTTCATAAAACATTTTGTCTTGAATGCAATATGTGTTACAACCCCCACTATTTAAATTTTTCTACAGTAAAATACAGTATGCCAAAACACATAAAATATATACAATAAACAATAAAATATCATAGTTGCAATACATTTTCTTAAACATACTTTATCTTTTCAATCAGATTTCTAGTGCTAAAAACACATTTTTTGTATGTGCTATATACACGTGATGGGCTACACTTTCTGTTTGGCTTCCAATGGTATCATGTCAGAAAAATGGTGGTGGAAAAAATGCCTCATTTTCACACTAGGTTTCAGGAAAACAGTTTTCAGTTAGAAATGATAGATTATTTATTATAATTGACAGTTGAACGCTTTTCACTAAAGATCACTTTTGCTAATTCTGTCATGCGCATTTATAGGTCCAATTTAAAAAAAGGATATTTTTCTTATTTATTTATTTTCAAAACGTTTCAATGCTAATTGGTCCTCTCAAGTTTATTACAAGAACGTCCTTTTCAACCAGCTTTTTTATTTAAACATGACACTCCGTGGTATTATTCTGTATGGTGTGACTAACAGGCTTTGGTTTTCAGGCCGAATGGTGGCTGTGACTCCAGTGCAGTAGTTCAGTGCCTATACTAAATGTGAGGTAGTGCCTCGACTATGAACCCTGTTCTCTAATAAACTATTTTGACTTGCTGTCTGATTCCATGTGTCTGCTGTGCTTTATTGTCTTTGTGTCACTGCCCACCACCCCCAAAATCTCTACACTGCAGAGGACTGGAAGAGGGCGGGTAATGACAGCATTTATTTCCATGTGCCTATTTCCATAAGCACTCTCTTAAAAGGTGTATCAGGTGCTGGCAGCAGAAATGTCACTTGATCCATAATAGATGAAGCTGACATCAAACCCCACTTCAAATGCAGCACGCGGACGAGCGTTCATAATACATATCCTTCATTCTAAAGCCAGAAATACCCATTTAGTGCATAAATCAAAACTAGAAGAATTGAATAACAAAAGCAAAAAGATGAAGAGATATATGTAAGTGGTGTGAAGTGGCTTAATCATGAGACCCAATGTCAAATAACGAGGACCAAAGTTTCTTCTAAAAATGTAAACAATTTATGGTTCTTTCAATAGTAATTACAATTTCTATGCCTTTCCATTTTATAATTTTTACTTGATAAAACACAGGCACGATATTGTTTTTTAAAAGCATGTGGTCAACCAAAGTTTTTAAAGAAAAGCAACCTAAAAAAGTAATCTTTGATCCCAATAAATTGTTCAGAGTTGCAGCCAAGGCATACACATGCTTTTTATTGTATTGAAAAAATTAGAGCCGCAATGAAGTAGTTCTTCTGGTGTTTTCTATGATGAAGAAAAAATGTTAATGCTCTTTTGTTTTTATGCACTTATTTTTAAGAGCTGAATAAGTCTTTTCTGTCCACACAAAAGACCTATTTCTTCTTCTTCATAAGCCATTTCCGAGAATTTGGCAGTACATCACAGTGAAACATTTTAGAGTGGAATTTTATTGTGGCCAGCCTAAGGTACACCTGTGCAATAGTCATGCTCTCTAATTAGCATCTTGAAATGTATTTTTGTATGAAATGTCAGTTTTGTAAATGAACAATCAAATGTATAAAGAACATAGCAGCCCAACCAGCTTCATTTCCACAGTGGAAATGAGTGGCTCTTGGTCAGTTGCTTCTACAAATTAATGTCCTCTTCTTCATACTCTCCAAAGGAACAGTCTGTCACAAAGAATGAGTGTCACATTAAATACAAGAAGCGGGCAACTATACTGTATGAAACGCTTTAGATGTTCAGACAGCCTTTCAAGACGGAATCAGCTTCAAATAAACTCTAACCTCCACTGAATATTCATCAGGAATCAGGTGAGTGTCATTTTGTCAAAAAAATGGAGGTCTACTCAACAAAAATATAAGCACAATGCATTGAATATAAATTAAATGGGTAAGACTTTAGAGTCGGGGGCACATTTTATTATGAATGCATGCAGGACTCATGGATTAGTACATGCATTAAACTCTAATGAATCATTAGGAATGATTCTATTTTCGTCATATTTTCATCCTAACCATAACCAAAACCCCCCTAATTTTTCTTTATGAAATTTAAGTTAAGTATCTTGCCCAAGGACACAACAACAGTATGAAATGTGGGAAGAGCAGGAATCGAACCGCCAACCTTCCGTTTACTGGACCAGCTGCTCTTCCACTGAGCGACTGCACCCCTAACTCCGAAGTGTTACCATGAAATGCACTATATGATAATAAAGGTGGGCGTTTTGTGACATCTGCAAGCTTTAGAAGCGACAGACCACATACTCACTGGCGAGAAATGTCCTTCTTTTGTTGACGGCCTCATTAACCCCTCTATTCAAAGACTGTGATACATTTTCACACTTATCATTACGCATACAGACCTATGATCTATGATGTTCTTAGGGGAATTTTTCTAGAAATTACATGAAATTACATGCACACAAGTGACACAAACAGGTTTGAATGGCTACTAAAGGTAACCATCCTCACCTGTGATCTTTTGCTTGTAATGTGTGTGAATAAAAGGTCAGTGAGTTTCTGGGCTCCTGATGGACCCTTGAATCTTTCAATCAGTGCTGCACTTACGTTTCTGTATTCTGAGTCATGGGAAAAGCAAAAGAATTGTTGACTCGGACTTGAGAACTGATGATTCAGACTTAGACTTGGACTTGAACACAAAGGACTCACAAGTCACGCTCAGCGACAACACCACACAAACTCTGTCTTCTGCATGTGTTCAGAGCGGGACAAGGTGCTCTCATTTAACTCCTTAATCTGGCCCAGAAGTTGGTTATTGCTATGCCACAATCAAAACTCTATTCAAATTGTTTATGTTTAAAGAAATAGTCTTATACAAAATGAAAATCCCAATCAATGTGTCAGTTTGGCTCCTACACTTTTCAAATTTGTACCTCACTTTGGTGACTTGGACTCAACTTGGACCTTTCTTTAGTGACTTGGACTTTGAACTAACTTAGTGGAACTGTTAAAAATGTTTAAACTTTTTTTTAGATTATTTTATAAATGTTCCAAACCCTCACGCAATTAGATATGTTTAAACAAAAACACAAAATTTGCTTCTTTTCCAGCCGTACTCTGTTTGTCCTCTCCAGGAATTTGAAGATTCAGCAAAAGAAACAGCGTGCATAGGGTCTTAACTTGATGAAATTGTGAATTAGTGAAATATTGTTACTATTGTGTTCCATTTTGTTCAACTGTACAGCCTACTAGAATCTCTTTTGTGCTGCACATTTTAAACATATGATTTTGTGGAAACGCTAGAAATAGTTTAAGTCATACTTTTATCAAAAACTATTTTATTTCTATTTTTGTTGAGTCACTGACTGTAGATAAGTCTGTGGATGCTTCAAAGTGGTTAACAGTGAAAACAGGAAAATAATTGAGGCAGAATCACAGCAGGAGAAAGTCAGTGTTGACCAAAAACTCTATGCAGTTGAGTGTAACATTTTCTGGCAGTCTGATGAGAGCAGGTAGAGTAAAAAGTGAAAACACCCACACAGAGACTGCTGAAGCATTGTTAGACCAAAACGACTTGAAGGGCAAGGCAATTAAACTGATGAACGCTCCTCTCACTTACCCAGAGCTGGCGTGTCTGTGATGCACTACAAATCAGAGGAAGTGCTTCCAGAGTTTCTCTTTGTAGCGTTTGTTAGCATTGAACTCTTGGCGTGGCTATGTACACAGAGAGCGACATTAATGATGAATGGTAATTAGCAATCAAAGATTAATGCTAACTCTATCACCTCTTTCACCCAGGAACATATCCATCTGTTTGTATTAGTCAAATGTTATTAGTTATGTCAAATAATTGTGTCTACAAATACACTGTTGAAGAGGACTAATAAGTTCACAGCAGGGCAGCAGATAAGTTAAGCACAGAAATAAGGTGGACAAATATGAGTTTGGGTACAGATAATAGTCAAACAGACATTTTTTTATATTTGTTGTATATAACAAGAATGAGTTTCTTCCCATTGGACTCACACTGGTAGAGTATTATTGCTTTGGTAAAGGCAGACAGTATAAGAGAATGTAAACAGCACAAGTTTTGACTGGGTCTGAAGAACAGGCAGGCAGAGTGTGAAATTATTTCATCCAAAACATGTTGTTATTCTTTCCCTGCAACCCACATCTTCACAATGCTATTGGTATCATCTCTGTGCTCTAAACGTTGGCTGGCGACAAGAAGAAGCCCCTAAACACGCATTAGACCACATCCCACTAATTACAACATGTGTGTCGTTGAAGGTTCTCAGTCGTCCAGGTCATATTGAAGAAAAGCTTAAATCACAAGCATCTGGACTAGGTTTTCCGATGCCTTTTATTTAACCTTTTCTTTAATTATGAGATTATTATTATTATTTATATTATTTTATAATAACTGAAACTCCAGTATCCATGTTACAAGGATGCCTACTTCAGAATTGAAGGTTTAGCTGTGTCCTTGTGGACCAGTATCAGAAAGGATTATGTTATAGCTACAGTACTAGTATCTTGCATGTTTATGGCTCACGCTTCTATTTTAAAATGCTGTTCTCTATTTTCCACTTGAAGCTTCATACCTGGTGCTATCTTAAACATGTGGATGTGGCGCAGAAGACGCCTGAAGAAACATGACATCCCCAGCTCCGAGGAGTGGTGTGAGTGGTCGGTTTCAGCCGTACTTCCTGCTGGGAACGCAGAGATGACTAATACAGAGAGCAGGCCTGTTCATTTATAGACTCAGCTGGTCTAAACTGCTCCGAGTGCTCGCCTCTGGCTCTATTGTGTTTAGAAGTCAATCTGAAGGTCCTTTTCAAATGCACCAGCTCCTGCTGTCTCTGCTTTTTCTTTCAACACCAGGCGAAGGCAATTTGAAGAGCTCTTTAGTAAGTAACTGGAAAAAATTATAAAAAAATGTCATTTAACGTCTCAACAACCATTTTTCAAACATAGATTTAATTCATATTTGAGTCTTGGTGTTATTACGTAATATTATCATATCATTTTCTCACTTCATTATATTTTTCCTAAATTCATTATTTATAAAGCTTTTCTTTTGCCACAATTCAATTTGGAGTCTGTTATTGCCACCTACTGGTTTAGTCATGTTTCTACATGGGGATTCATTTCAAGTTCATAAATTAAAATCTAATTTGCCTTTACTCAATTCTTGAATAACTAAGCAAAAATATTTAGCTTAACACTGGAGCCTCACCAGACTAGAGGCTTTATTCAGTTCATTCAAAATGTGTGACTATAATATATGTGTATACATATCATACCCCAGCAGGTGGAAGTACAGTACCACTGCATCAGATACGTTTGAAAGAATGAAATAAATAATAAAAACTGTGACAAGTGAATGTTTACTTCAGAGATAATGTAAAGGTGTTGTCCAAAAATGGGCCAATGTTATAGAGAAAAACTGTGACTATCTGGTATGGTGTGTTCTTGAATTAGCTTAGATTAGGAAATTCACATGTGACAGCAGTTTACATAGTAAAAATTGTGTTAAATTAAACAAAGAGAGAGAATGCAGTAAAAGTATATACAGACGTTAGAACAAATTTTAAATAATGAATAAAAAATATAAAGAGACTTATAAAGGTGCAACCAAGTCAAGTTAAATTAACAATATAAAAAGCACTATATGTACACATTTACAATGGGATTGCAGGGAAAAACATACTGCAAGTCAATAGCTTTACATGTGACTTGTACAGTCTAATGGTAACTGGAGGGGCCACTAAAGGAGCTGCTCAGAATAATAACAATGATTAAAACTATTTGGTAGTGAACTGGGTAGGCATGGAGTGTCATACACCAAACTTTGAAAACATGCCAACTGAGGGCGTGATGTTCTATAGTAGAGGGAACCCTACTTAGAATAGTCTCCACTACACCCCTCACTCCAGCTGTATTCTCCCACCGCTCAACTACTGACCAGAGACCACACCCCTGCGCCTTCTTCTTTTGTCGTCTATCTCCGGCAGAATGTACAGTCAGGTCCATAAATATTGGTACATCAACCCAATTCTAATATATTTGGCTCTATACACCACCAAAATTTATTTGAAATTAAATTAACAAGATGTGCTTTAACTGCATACTTATAGCTTTAATTTGAGGGTATTTACATCCAAATCAGGTGAACGGTGTAGGAATTACAACAGTGTAACCCTTTTACCATCAAACTTGTCAAAGAAATATCTACATTATATAGACCCCTTTTCCCTCAAAATCCTGGTAAAAGAGACATCCCAATGTATAAAACTTTTGTCTAGAGTAAAAGAATGATTCTAGCCTAAAATAGATAACAGAAGGATTTTCCAGATATGATAATTACTAATAAATCAATAAACATGTACCTTTAAATATGAATTACCCTGTGATTTATTATTTTACAGTGTACAGATCAAGACTCTGTCAGTCTGCCCCAGGGCATCTGTGGCTACAGTTGTAGCTTACCATCACCAGTGTGACTGTGTATGAATGAATAATGGACGGCTTGTGGGCGCTTTGAGTCCCTTGGTCCCTCGGAAGAAAAGCGCAATATAAATCCAATCCATTATTATTATTATTATTAAGACTCACACAGTGAATGCGTTGTATGCTTTGAAAAATGCAGTTTTAAACTCAAATAAATTCACAATAATACATCACCCCAGTTTTTATGCTTTGTACTCAATTTACCTCTTGAGTCATTTACCAAGAGTCATTTTTCACGAGTGCACTTGACTTTAAGTCAACAAACTTGCATTTTTTGTTGGGGCACATTTTGAGTTTGAGTCCTTTTTGGGAAAAAAATTATATTTATTTATTTATTTATTCACTTTTTTCATGAGGATTAATCGCTTGAGATGAATCATCTCGTTTTTGAGGGGGACCTCCACTAGCGGCACTCCACTAGGGACAATTTATAGTTACCAATTAACCTATGCATGTCTTTGGACGGTGGACGGTCTTTGTCACCGTCTCCGTTGCGTGGATCTCCCGGTGAATTAGCAGAGGCACGGTGCTAGCAACTTTAGCTTTCAGCCTAGCTCTTCCAGCTTGTTCCTCAGAAAAAAGTTTTCTAGGCGTGCTGTAGTGCCGCTTTTATGCACTCTTTACCACTTCTTCTCAAACTTGTGTAATGTGCTGCCACCTTCAAGACTGTTCCGTCTTTAGCGCCCTCGTGCTTGTCTTTTTTCACTCCTGCTACGCACTACTGTTGCATCAAATAATAAAAAACAAATATTACTGGGTTTCTATGAACTCTTCTTCTATTTAAGAAGATAAACTTTATAAACTTTTTAACAATAGGTAAATGCGTATTTTAACAGCATAATAAACAATAAAATTATCACAAATTAAATTACATTGCCTTAATGCATTATAATAATGAAAAGCTAAACATTCATGTATATTGAAAAAAACAGAATATCCTGATATACCTAAGAATCAGGTTATTACATGTGCCTCCCACTTTTAAGGGACCAAAAGTAATGGTACAAATGGCTGCTCAGCTGTTCCATAGCCAGGTGTGTGCTATTCCCTCATTATTCCATTTACGAGGAGCAGATAAAAGGTTCAGAGTTCATTTCAAGTGTGCTATTTTCATTTGGAAACTGTTGCTGTCATCTCTCAATATGATCCAAAGAGCTGTCACTATCAGTGAAGCAAGCCATCATTAGACTGAGTGAATAAACAAAACAAACTTATGATAAGGATAGCAAAAACTTTAGGTGTGGCCAAATCAACTGTTTGGAACATCCTTAAAAAAGAAAGCACTGGTAAGCTCAGCAACACCAAATGACCCCGGAAGACCACGGAAAACAACTATGTTGGATGACCAAAGAATTATTTCCCTGGTGAAGAAAACATCCTTCACAACAGCTGGCCAGATCAAGAACACTCTCCAACGGGTAGGTGTATGTTTGTCAAAGTCAACAATCAAGAGAAGACAACACCAGAGTGAATACAGAGGGTTCACCACAAGATGTAAACCATTGGTGAGCCTCAAAAACAGGAAGGCCAGATTAGAGTTTGCCAAACAACATCTAAAAAAAGCCTTCACAGTTCTGGAAGAACATCCTATAATGAGACCAAGATCAACTCGAGTATGGAGAAGGAAAGGAACTGCTCATGATCCAAATCATACCACCTCATCTGTGAAGCATGGTGTTGGTAGTGTCATGATGTGGCCATGTATGGCCACCAATGGAACTGGTTCTCGTGTATTTATTGATGATGTGACTGCTGACTAAAGCAGCAGCAGTGTTTTTGCAAAATTATCTGCTCATATTTAGCCAAATGCTTTAGAACTCATTGGACGGCGCTTCACAGTGCAGATGGACAATGACCCAAAGCATACTGCGAAAGCAAGTCAATCACCTGACCTGCATCAGATTGAGCATGCATTTCAATTGCTGAAGACAAGACTGAAGGAAAATGCCCCAAGAACAAGCAGGAACTGAAGACAGTTGCAGTAGAATCCTGGAAGAGCATCACCAGGGATGACACCCAGCTGCTGGTGATGTCTGTGCGTTCCAGACATTAAGGCTGCAATTGGCTGCAAAGGATTTGCAACCAAGTATTAAAAAGTGAAAGTTTGATTTATGATTGTTAATCTGTCCCATTACTTTTAGTCCCTTAAAAAGTATACATATACAAACTGATGTAATTCCTACACTGTTTACCTGATTTGGATGTATTATACCCTCAAATTAAACCTAAAAGTCTGCAGAGCACATTTGTTTGTTTGTTTGTTTGTTTGTTTCATTTCAAATCCATTGTGGTTGTGTATGGCGCCAAAAAGATTAGAATTGTGTCGATGTCCCAATATTTATGGACCTGACTGTTACTACACCATTGGGGCCTTGAGCTGCTGGGGGTGAAGATGGTCATGGAGGAATGGCGGCACTTCTTGCCCGTTTCGCCTGCCATCCTGGGGTTGGCCGAACCCTCATCTGCTTCCATCGCCATTTCTGGTGGCGGACCATGGCCAAGGACACCCAGGAGTCCGTTGCCGCCTGTGCTTTCTGTGCGCAGAGCAAGTCCTCCAATCAACCTCAGGCGGTTCACCTGCGTCCTCGACCCATCCTTGTTCGGCCTTTGTCCCACATTGCCCTCAACTTTGTCTCTGGATTACCAGTGTCCCACGGTAACTTAATTATTCTCACTATTGTCGACAGGTTATCCATATCTGTTCATTTTGTTGCCCTGTCCAAGCTCCCTCAACAAATCTTTTCCTTAAGAATACAATTGATATTTGGTTCAAAGCTCACAAACATATTGGTGATACACCTCCTATTTCTCAATTCTCTCCTATTTGGAATAATACACAGTTTATCCTGGGCAGGGCAGACGGCGATTTTAAGGTTTGGGCTGGTAGAGGTGTGCAAAAGATTGGAGATTTATATAACAAAGGCACTTTGTTAACATTTAATGACCTGAGTCTGAAATATTTAATTCCTCAAAAACATTTTTTTAAGTACTTACAATTGAAACATTTTATTTAATTAAAACATTATGATGCCTTTCGGGAGCCGCTGCTATCCTGTTCGGAGAATATTATGAAAAAGCATGGACATGGTAAACGCCAAATTTCAATATTATATGCTACACTTATCTCATATGATAAGGAATCCAGTTAAAAGAGAATGAGGGCTTGGAGTTTGGATATTAAAGAGGATGTTGAGGAAACTGAGTGGTCAAAATTTAATACAATATAATCCTTGTAATATAATACAAGAATGAAGCTTTTGCAACATAAATGGTTGTTGAGGACATACATAACCCATGAAATCCTTAATAAATGATCTCCGCACATTCCAGACACATGTGTGAAATGTTTAACTGAGAAGGGAACTTTAATCATTGTGTATGGGAGTGTCCTAAATTGGTAACATTTTGGAAAATGGTTGTCTTTACCCTAAGTAACATCACAAAAACTCAACTACCATGCATTGCAAAACATTGTATTCTGGGGATATACCCCGATCATCTTTCTATCAATAACAACCAGAGGACAGACCAGGAGGATGGTTGCTCTGAGTTGGAAAGAGAATGAAATATCTTCTGCACACTCTTGGATCAAAGAGATGGCAATGTGTGTCACTTTAGAGAGGTTAACATACATTACAAGGGGTAAAGCACAGCAATTTGAAGAGATCTGGGCACCTTTAATTGATTTCCTTAAGAAATAAGAAGGAAAATGTATTAATGTTTTGAGTGTGACATTTTTGTTCTAATTTATTTTATTTTTATCACTGCTGCTTTCATCAATATATCTGGAATAATTTTGTAACTTATTTTTCTTTTGGTGATATAATTGTTTGTTATTTGTTTTATTTGTTTATTGTTTGTTTAATTCGAAAATCCATAAAAAAAACATGTGGAAAAAAAACAAACAATCAATGGAGAAGATGTCCACAGCGCGCTCACAGAAAGCATCTGGAGCCTGGAAAAAGTGTGAGGGACAGGGGAGAGTCTGATCTCTGCTCCTCCACCAGATCAACACGTGAGCCCCAGGATCTAAGCAGTAAGCTGGTGGCTCGCTCCCTTGAAAGCTACCCGTGTACGGAGGACCTTGATGGGAAGCAGCTCACACACACACACGCCAACACCAACACACACACACACACACACACACACACCAACACCAACACCAACACACAACACACACACACACACACACACACCAACACACACACGCCAACATACACACATACACATACACAGACACACACACACACACACACACACACACACACACACACACACACACACAGACATACACACACACACACACATATACATACACACACACACACACACACACACACACACACACATAGACACACACATAGACATACACACACACACACACACACACATAGACACACACATACACACACACACACACACACACACACACACACACACATAGACACACACATAGACACACACACACACACACACACACACACACATAGACACACACATAGACATACACACACACACACATAGACACACACACACACACATAGACACACACATAGACACACACACACACACACACACACACACACACACACACACATAGACATACACACACACACACACATAGACACACACATAGACACACACACACACACACACACACACACACACACACACATAGACACACACATAGACATACACACACACACACATAGACACACACACACACACACACACACACACACAAACACACACACACACATAGACACAGACCCACACACACACACACACGCATAGACATACACACACACACACATAGACACACACACACACACATACACACACACACACACACACACACACACACATACACACATAGACATACACACACACACACACATACACATACACACACACACACACACACACACATTCCCGCAAACCATACAAAGTGAGGACAGAGTTAAATACCCCCCAAGTGAGGACATGCCTTTCCCAGTATTTTAAGAAAAAAAAAAAACACTTTCTGGACACTAGTTGGAGATGCGGAGCTATACACTCCATTGAAAAAATTTTAGAACCAAGATTTAAGAAAAAGTTTTTTACCATCAGAGTGAGGACATTCAAACTACAAATTGTCCCTTTAGAATTAGAAGTTTCTGTTTGCGTTCAGGTCAGCTCTGTGATTTTTAGGCTTATTGTTTGGACCATTTGTACAACAAAAAGGTGACATTTACAACTTTAAGACAATTATTGCAAGAACCAGACCAAAATGTTTAAGCATTTTTAATTTTTTGGTTAAAACAGACCAAATAATTAAACTCCCCTAGGCAGTGTTGTACAATGCTGAACATAGATCTAGCATTTCAACCCATGGGACAACAGTTAAAGGTCAGAGGTCCAGGAACATTGGACTCAACATGGTCTGACCCCTCAGTAAACCTCAGCATGGACCTTTTATTAGCTGGCCTTAATCCAAACCAAGACCAAACAGGAACCTGAACATGAAAAATGTCTCTATTGTTTGAACCAAGTTGTGAGTGTCAAAACTAAAGCTGAGAGAAACCTTTGCAGTCTTAACAATTTAAAACAGCTTTTTCTTGACTTTAAGTATTTCATTATAAACAAAATACTTGACATCCTTCCAGGTGCGGTACTTCAGTGCAGGGGACTCCTGTGTGATGCATAACATGCAGGCTTCTTTCCCAGGCACACGTCTCACAGCTATGAACTTGCCCATCCTTTTCTCCACTGCACACTTTTCCTCCTCACTCCATGGTCTCTTTGTCTTTTCCTGAGCATCTGAAGGGGAAAAAAAATTTGATAAAATTAATTGTCATCTTGGGGAGCCAACAGTGTAATAACAAGGAACAAGGTTGAGGTTAAAGCACAGTTTATTGTCCCCGTAAGGCAAATTGTCCTCATTATTTAAGACAATAACGTAATAAGGATTTGATGGTTATTACAACATTGGCCTGACGAGAAGAAAATGCTTCACAAATGTAATAACATTAATAATGATAATCCAATAATGTAGTAACCTATTACATTGTCAGCCAGCAAATAGTTATGTTTTTGGCTCAACATTGTTCAACATCTTACCATCAGTGCGCTCGTTCCTGCGTCTCCGTTTGGGTGGTTCACGCTCTATCTGGTGCAGATGAAGGGCGTCCTCCTCTACATTTGACAGTTCAGACTCTGAAGACATGTGCAAATCAGAACAGTGGATCAATACTGCAATTTAAGATGTCCAAAATATGACCTAAGGGTCTATGAGTGCCCTCTAATTGAACTAATATATATATATATATATATATATATATATATATATATATATATATATATATATATATATATATATATATATATATATATTAGTTCAAATAGAGGGCACAAAAAAAAAAACGTACCATTAGTTGGTCTCTTTACACCTCTCTTTCTGGGTGATTTAATTGACGGCTGCTCTCGGACAGTGTCCTCTTCGGCTCCAACGGACAGTTCAGACTCTAAAGACAAATCACATAAGAATCAACTTCTTTAAAATGTTTTTGAAAATGTATAAACATTCTTTCACCCAAGAGCTAAAGAGCTAATAAACAAATACAACCGTCTCTGGAATAGGTGAGGTTTCCCACAGGGTTGTAAATTTAAAGGAGACCCATTTTGCAAAAGCCCCTTTTTAGATTTTTTTAACCGTATTAGAAAACTGTACCCTTGCCATTAAACCAGTCAACGTTGTATTTAGAGTGATTTGTACACATGCGAGTAATCTTTATTTTGTATTGCTCCATCGGTCCAGGTTTTACCGCAGCACCACAATACTCGGCTTGAACTGCACCTCTCCAAAGACCACATAACGTGAAGGGGCTGACGCAAATCAGAACAGTGGATTTCAAGACGGAAGTCAGCAGACTTAATCCTTTTTGATCAATATTGCAATTTAAGATGTCCAAAATATGACCTAAGGGTCTATGAGTGCCATCTATTTGAACTATATATATGACAAAAGGCACAATAGGTTTTCTTTGACTACAAAAAAACGTACCATTAGTTGGTCTCTTTACACCTCTCTTTCTGGGTGCTTTAATTGTGGCTGCTCTTGGACAGTTTCCTCTTTGGCTCCAACGGACAGTTCAGACTCTAAAGACAAATCACATAAGAATCAACTTCTTTAAAATGTTTTTGAAAATGTATAAACAAACATTCTTTCACCCAAGAGCTAAAGAGCTAATAAACAAATACAACCGTCTCTGGAATAGGTGAGGTTTCCCACAGGGTTGTAAATTTAAAAGGAGACCCATTTTGCGAAATCACCTTTTGGAAGTTTGAGCAAAGTTTAACTTTTCTGCGGCCAATGCAACACGGCAATCATTCAAAGACTATGCTCCAGGCCGTGCCTATATTATTCATCATCCAGAAGAACGTCCAAAACAAACCCCACACCACCAAAAATGGATGACAAATTAATTGTGGCCGTGTGGCAGCGCTATGAGCTGTAAACAATGTCACTTTTATGGAACACAGAGACAGGAACAAAAAGGACTTTGCCCTGAAGAAGGTTAACAAGGAGACAGGACTGTATCTGTAGCTATAACAGCTAACTGTGTTTTACTTGCGCTAAATGTATTCAATTTTAAATGTATTTTGTGTTCTGATTGGCTCAGGTAGAAAGAACTTTCATACACAATGAAAATCTTTAAAATTAAAAAGGATTTTTGCATAAAATCCTTAAAATTGCACCAAACTATAAAATGTGAATATAGTGTACATAAGTAACCCCAAAAAAAGTAAATAGGAATAACATAATTTGACTAAAATGTCTAATCAAACCTTCAAATTCTAAGGACCCAACAGCTGAGGGGTGCTCCTCTTCGCTCCTTGATTGTAATCCTGTCTGGGCTGTAAAAAAAAAAAGTTATAAGTTGTATGACAGTTAAAAACATCTGAATTTTTGAAGTAACCTACAAACCATGGACTGTTGAATCCAGGGTCTGAAGATTGTTTCCTTTAAGTGCCTCAGCACCACCTTCCATGGCAAATAGAAGCTTTCCAACTTTAGCTACTTGGAAGGTTTTATCACTCTGTCTGTAGTAGTTGCAGTGTACTCTAATGTCATGTCCCATAAACTTTGCTACTTGCTCAAGTTCTTGGTCAGAGAGGTCCAGGAGCTGGCACAATGTTGCCACATGCTTTCGTAATTTAGTAGATCTGAGCAATTCTGGATTCTCTGCTTTACATTCAATGGAAAATTTTCTCAAACAGTCGCAGCCACGGATATTTGTTGTTGTGCCAATGTTTGCAAACAAAAATGGATTGTCCTGACGAACACCAACTTTGTCCCTGAGCTCAATCATAAAATCAATTGAAGCTTTTGTGCGTTCAAGAAACAGGACAGGTACTTTCCGGCCCCTTTTTCCTCTAGTTACCATTCTAGTAAGTCTGTGACTCAGAATTTTCTCCACAGGAGAAAGTGTCTCATAAATGTCCTTATTGATTTGGCTTGTGTCGGCTTTCAGAAACATTTCTAATGTTATCCGTGATGCTTCACCCTCGCGTTTCTTGTTGAATACTATGATTTGAGCCAGAAGGCTTTCACTGAGTTGTTTGTACACAGACACTGTTACAGTCTGTCTAAGATCAGCGATGGCTTTGTCCTCAATTGTCCTCAAGTAATTCTGCAGGGCAACAATGTCTTTGGTTAAAGGAACACTGTCATCTTTGTTCCATTTGTTTTGTTCCACCGAACTGTGTGCATTTACAGAAACATAGTCTGACCACATTCTGTCCAGAAGCTCCTTAAACTTTTTTGTCTTTTTTTCAGCAGAAACATCAGACATCATAATACAATGACCAATCCAAGCTTCAGTTGCCGCTTTGAGAGAAAATCCTATTTTCAATGCTGTTGAAGGCTTTCCATACTCCGTCTTGTCTTTATTGAAGTCTGACACTTTTCTAGCAGCCGCTATTGCCAGATTAAATTTGGTTGGCTCACATAAGTCTTTGAGTCCTCCAATTTTTTTGTCAATTTGTTTAGCTGCCAAAACAAAACGACCCAAATCCCTGAGTTTCTGTGCAATATAGCGGTGCTGAGATTGTTCACGCCCTTTTCGAGCATACAAGGCATCTCCAAATAGACATATCATTTCATCAGTTCGAACTTGAGCAGTGATATTGTCTTGCAACATGTTTTGAATAAGAGTTTGGACTCCCTCTGATCCTTTTGTAATGGAAGAAGTTTGGAAGAAGCGGCTTGGAACCGTTTTCTTTGTGTTTCTACGTCAGAGTTTTTCTTTTTCCCCTACAATTCTTATCATGCCTCCATAAGTCTCCTTTTTAAACATAGCAAAGCAGTACTGGCATGGCAAGTAGTCATTAACAGATGAATTTGCAGAGGGCTGTTTCCATGTTACAATCTCCCCTTTACCGTCTATAAGCACTTCCTGGTTATGTCGCCAATCACCCTTATTTCTAAGAGACTCTAAGAGCTTCTTTCTTTCTTTGGAGCCAACTGGGAAGCTAAAAGCATGTGCAACATCAGTTTCATCCATGTGCTTCAACTGTAAATGGCGAGCCATTTTAAAATTGGACTTTTTGCAGTAAACACAGTAATGTGCTTTGTCCCACACCCTTCTGCCATTTTTCTTTTGGCTGCTTTTAACTCTCATTTCAACAATCTCTGTGTTGCTCTTAAGAGTGTTATTTTTGAGTAAGTTCTTGATGCTTGACTGTCAGATTGTGTTGATTTTGGTTTTGACTCACATGGCAAGTTGGAACAGTTTGAGCTATTGCTGCACGATGAATCTGAGCTTGGACTTCCTGGAGGCTTGTACTCATCACCATCACTACAACTTGACATGTCTGGAGTTTCTTGATGAGGTGAACTGACAGTAGTATCAGGAGCATCCTTCTCCGGGGTCTTAACCTGCAACATATGAATTTTAACAAACAAGCTTTATGCTCATAAGCCACCACCTTCCATTTTTGCTCATTTTCAAGTCTGACCAAAGAGGTCATCATTTTAATATTGTATAAAACATTCAAATATCACTGTAGCACTTTTCTCTGCTTTTATTAAAAACTAGTTTGCGTCTCCATCTTTATCATTTCTTACTTTAATCAACTGATGAAGGAGCACAATTTGAATCAAAAACAGACAAACTCTCACACACAAACACTGTTGCCAACTCCTCAGTCAGGAAAGTAACTATTGGCTGTCCTAAAAGTTGCTAAATGAAGGTCCTTGGCTAATTTGCATAATTTGCCATATCCTTGTAATTATAATGGCCATATTGGGCGAGGAATAACAATGTTTTTTGGTTTGCTTATTTTACCATAAATGACAGCTTGTTTTGGGGGGCAACTGTTATAAGGCTTTGAATTTAAAGTATAATTTTGAGTTGCCATGTTTTTTTACATCACTAAATTTGACAGTAATATAGGCAGTAAGCCCATGTGTCATCTCCAATAAACAGCTTCAACCAGCCTTTACAGGGTTTGAGCCCCACTCCTTTCTGTATTTTTGATACACGTACAGTTTACTCTAAACTAGCTGGCTAGCTCATCGTGTCTTAAATGTAATTATTCATATCCATCATATCCAAGCTCTGAACCTGGTCTGACTCCAGCTGGGAGAGACGGAGAGACGCGTGCATGCGTGCTTTAAGACGGGGAGGCGGCACCGCTACTCAATGAGAAAAGTAAAAATGTTTCCAATAACACCAGGAAAAGTTACTAGATTTGTCGCTTTTTGAAAAAAGTGGCTAGGAGTCTGAAAAGTTGCTAAATATAGCGACAAAGTTGCTAAGTTGGCACCACTGGCTACGTAGCTACATTTCAGTCACACTGAGATGTAAAATAAAAGTACTTACGTGAGTTGAGGCTCTTTCCATGGCTCTCTCGCATTTTTGAGTATGACTTCTTAAAGTCTGTACTCTTCTTTTAAGTCTATCAAGGCTCGCTTGATCAACAGGAGAAGACATTTCACCTTTCTTTTCTTCATCAAAGTGCTTCGCTCCGGTAGCTCTCATAACTACACAGCTCATACTGCGTTCTGATTGGATAAATACCACACACTGAAAAGGTGTTGCGATTGGTTGAGTCCACCTGGCCAGTGTTTTTTTTTTTGTTTTGTTTTACAAGCAATTAGTCAGATATAGTGTAAACCAACAATATATTATTTTTACATTTTTAAATGAACAAAGTGTCCTATACAATGTTTAAAAGAAAGTTTAAAAAGTTTAGTGGGTAAAATATTACAGAACCATGTCAAATCCAGATCTAAATCCCTGTAGTTTTAAAGCTGATATTAAGTGCACACTGTCTTTCTGCAGCCTCCAAACCAAGCGCTCTGATTGGCTGAGCCTCTCAAACTGATACAATGTTTCAAAGTGCCCGAGTCCAGGCAGAGTCTGGGTCTGACCAGGATCTGAGACTGAGTGCAGTTCTGTGGAGGACCAGACATGACTGGAAATAAACATAAATATGAATGTGGAAATACATTTATGCATTTATATATTAATGCACACATATTCATTTTGACATTTATTTATTTCCACATGTATTGCAAATACTACAAGTACTACTACTACTACTACTAATACTACTACTAGAACTTTTCCAAGTTTAATCAGCTAAAATATTACAGAACCATGTCAAATCCAGATCTAAATCCCTGTAGTTTTAATGCTGATATTAAGTGCACACTGTCTTTCTGCAGCCTCCAAACCAAGCGCTCTGATTGGCTGAGCCTCTCAAACTGATACAATGTTTCAAAGTGCCCGAGTCCAGGCAGAGTCTGGGTCTGACCAGGATCTTAGACTGAGTGCAGTTCTGTGGAGGACCAGACATGACTGGAAATAAACATAAATATGAATGTGGAAATACATTTATGCATTTATATATTAATGCACACATATTCATTTTGACATTTATTTATTTCCACATGTATTGCAAATACTACAAGTACTACAAGTACTACTAATACTACTAATACTACTACTAGAACTTTTCCAAGTTTAATCAGGTAAAATATTACAGAACCATGTCAAATCCAGATCTAAATCCCTGTAGTTTTAAAGCTGATATTAAGTGCACACTGTCTTTCTGCAGCCTGAGAATCTGTGACTGAGTGCAGCTCAGTCAAGACTCCTTCTAGCATCACTGAATGGAATGAACATACAAACACTTATTATTCTGTTGACTTGTCCAGACACATAACTATACTGAAAATGATTAC
Organism: Neodontobutis hainanensis; assembly: GCA_024349245.1. Taxonomy (NCBI): domain Eukaryota; kingdom Metazoa; phylum Chordata; class Actinopteri; order Gobiiformes; family Odontobutidae; genus Neodontobutis; species Neodontobutis hainanensis. The sequence goes on along the minus strand of JALDNG010000167.1, from coordinate 1,722,503 downwards.
AACTGATTTTTTAAAAATTATATATATACACACACACACACACACAGATGTGGACACAATTGTTGGTACCCTCCTGTTAAAGAAAGAAAAACCCACAATAGTAATTGAAAAAACTTAAAACTGACAAAAGTAATAATAAAAAAAAATGTTGAATATTGACTAATGAAAATTTGATATTGCATTAGAATTTTGGTTAACCAGAATCATTAAAAAAAAATAAACTAATGAAACTGGTCTGGTCAGAAATGATGGTACCCCTATGTTACTCCGAGAGCCAGTTTCTCCCGGCTCTTTCGGTACGAGTGTTGGAACTAATATTTGTTCAATAAAACTATAAATGTAAAGTTTGTCCATTTAATTCCACTCAGAAAAAGGTACAAGCCAGCGCTGGGTCACAACACGTAGTTAACATGAGGTCAGCCCACGTGTTGTGATGCTGGTCAACTCAATGCTCAAAAGGTCCTAACCTTTGGTCACTCCTCTCACAGGAGGGGACACTTCCTGCTTTGAATCAGTAGTTTTCAACTATGTGTCCAGCCAGGGCTGACCAACTGGTTCTGACAGGTTTAAACAGATGAGGTTTGTAGTGTCTTAATCTAGGGTGCAGTGTATCATGCAGAGAGTGCAAATAACCTACAAAACAGTTATAAAAGTGTTTCTTATTTCAAAATCCTAACACTCTAGACAAGATTAAAAAATAATTTGATCAAAGTGACATGTTAAACTAATGTGTGTCCTTTAATCAGCAACACAGGTGTCTTGTGAATGGTGAAAAGTAGTCACTGTGCTGTTTGGTGCACCACACTGATCATGGAGCACAGAAAGCTCTGGAGAGAGTTGCTGCAGGAGATTAGAAATAAAATTATAGACAAGCATATTAAAGGTAAAGGCTATAAGACCATCTCCAAGCAGCTTGATGTTTCTGTGGCTACAGCTGCACACATTATCCAGAAGTTTAAGGTCAGGACTGCAGCCAACCTCCCTGGAGGTGGACGCAGGAGGAAAATGGATGACAAATTAAGGAGATGGATAATACGAATGATAACCAAAGAGCCCAGAACAACTTCCAAAGAGATTAGAGGTGAACTCCAAGATCAGGGTTCATTAGTATCAGAGTGCACCATTCACGACCGAGAAGTACTCCTCTGTTGAAAGCAAATCATAAAAAAGCAAGATTGGAATTTGCCAAAATGCATATTTAGCTTCCAGCAGAATGTGGAGCTTTTTGATGAATCACATCAGCTCCATGTTTACACACACACAAATCAAGCACACAAAGAAAAGAACACTGTCCCTACTGTGAAACATGGAGGAGGCTCGGTAATGTTCTGGGGCTGCTTTGCAGCATCTGGTACAGGGGGACTTGAATCTGTGCAGGGTACGATGAAATCTCAAGACTATCAAGGATTTCTGGAGAGAAATGTGCTGCCCAATGTCAGAAAGCTTGGTCTCAGTCGCAGGTCATGGGTCTTCCAACAATGACCCAAAACACAGCTAAAAACACCCAAGAATGGCTAAGAACAAAACACTGGACTATTCTGAAGTGGCCTTCCATGAGCCCTGATCTAAATACTATTAAACATCTGTGGAAGGCACTGAAACTTGCAGTCCGGAGAAGGAACCCTTCAAACCTGAGACAGCTGGAGCAGTTTGCTCATGAGGAATGGGCCAAAATAACTGTCGACAGGTGCACAAGTCTCACTGAGAGTTACAGAAATTGCTTGATTGCAGCGATTGCCTCAAAAGGTTGTGCAACAAAATATTAGGCTGTAAACCTTATATGAAGGTACCTTCATTTTTGACCAGGCCAGTTTCATTTTTTTTTTTTTTAAACAATTTTGTTGAACTACAATTCTAAATCAAAATCTGATTTTTATTAGTTACTATTCAATACATTTTTTGTTATTATTGCTTTTGTCAGTTTTAAGTTATTTCAGTGACTATTATGGGTTTTTTCACGCACCAACAATTTTGTCCACGTACATATATAATATATACTATATATCTATCTATCCCTAAGTCCCTGAAAGTGACCCACCAGATGGGCATCTGTGAATCTCAAATTTAGCACCCTGACTCCTGGAGCCCCCCTGAATCACATATCCAAAGTGCATGGCTCTAGAGCGAAGGGGAAAAAAATTAGGATTAAAAAGATATTTTCTGTTTTGGGCCTTTAGCTAGCACCATTTTTTGACCTTTTGACCCCTTAACAATGTTGTAGCCTCACCAAACTTCACCACACGCTTCCACAAACTGTTACGAGAAAAAGGAATCCAACCTTCAGTCCATCAGACATTTGCAAGTCCCTGAAAGTGACCCACTTAGGGCAAATACATTGAGATAATGGGCATCTGTGAATCTCAAATTTAGCACCCTGACTCCTGGAGCCCCCCTGAATCACATATACAAAGTGCATGGCTCTAGAGCGAAGGGGAAAAAAATTAGGATGGTACTTTAGCTAGTACCATTTTTGACCTTTGACCCCTTAACTAATGGAGAAAATAGAAAATAGAGTCCAACCTCCAGTCGATTGGACCTTTTCAGGCACTGTCCACAAACCCCTACAAAAATATATGAAGATAATCAGCAAGTGAGACTTTTCTCTTTCTTTATTTTCAAGACTTTTACATAGTCCTCTTCTCTCCTCGTCTCCTCCACTGTCCCCTTCTCATCCATAGTGTACATCACAGTAAAGACATACTAAAAGCAAAGCTATTGCTTATTTTAGTTATTTGCTAAGCTATTGCTTATTTACTAAACTAATTCTAACAATGTACTTGTAATTAAGCCCGAGTCATGTATGGGAAGGGCTTATTGGATTCGTTCAGTAGGGCAGTGTGCGAGAGATGCGCAAAATACAGTAAACAATTAGCGCAAAGTTTATCTTATACTTATCTAATTACATAATTCATTTATGTAAACAATCAATAGATTAATTGACTAAAATAAGCAATAGCTGCAGCTCTAGTCATGGTAATTTCTAATTTATGAGAATTAAAAACCTTTATAGTCATAAACTTTAACTTCATAAAAGCCTTAAATTTCTATACATAATATATAAGGCATATCTTCTAAGGCATCTTTTAATTTGTGCTTCTTTTTGCAAAATGATATTAAAATATTTGTTTGAAGGAGAAGACAGTGCAAAATAATGCACTTGAGTGTTTTACATGTAGTACCAGCTTCTGCCAGAGGGCTCTCTAGAGTATTGCAGTACCTACATTGTCCACTATGGTGCACTTGAGTATTTTGCTTGCAGTACCAGTACTTATGCGAGAGAGGGCCCTCTAGAGCAAAATGTGTGTGAAATGCCCAGGGTAAAAAACTCACATTTCCATCAAAATGAGGACTTTCACTGGAAAGCTTCAGGACACCTTCAGGAAGCCTGCTCATGCTTTTTCTTTAGCAAAGTGAGGACACCCCAAAATGTCCTCACTTTGAAAATGGTCCTCACTTTGTTGGTCTAATAACTCATGCTGTCCTCACTTTGTAGGGTTCAAGGAACACACACACACATACACACACACACACACACACACACACACACATACACACATAGACATACACACACACACACACACACATACACACACACACACACACACACACACACATACACACATAGACATACACACACACACACACACACACATACACACACACACACACACACACACACACATACACACATAGACACACACACACACACACACACACACACACACACACACACACAAACACACACACACACATAGACACAGACCACACACACACACACACACGCATAGACATACACACACACACATAGACACACACACACACACACACACACACACACACACACACACACACACACACACACACACACACACACACACACACACACACACACACACACACATACACACACACACACACACACACACACACACACACACACACACACACACACACACACACACACATAGACATACACACACACACACACACATAGACACAGACCCACACACACACACACACACGCATAGACATACACACACACACACACACACACACACACACACACACACACACACACACACACACACACACACACACACACACACACATAGACATACACACACACACACACACACACACACACACACACACACACACACACACACACACACACACACACACACACACACACATACGTATTACCCTGGTTCAGTCCTCTTTTGTTGAGCTTGATTCATTAAGATTTAGATTTAGTGGTGCTTTAGTCCTGTAGAATGTTTTGTTTTGTCTTATTTCAGTTCTGCTAAAAAAAAATGTATTTCTTTTTAAATAAAATACTACTATTTAAACACGGTTTACTATTTGAAAAGCATTTGCATGTGCATGTTACACCTGCTGCTGTTCTGGATCTCTGGTAAGACAGTGCCTTACGCAATGTGAAGGAACTTTTTTCATTTCCATCCTTATTTTCTTAACCCCAAATCTCAATTCCCTTGCTTTATCTACATTTATATTTGGGAAAAATATCTGAATTAATGTTGTGCTGTTATGAGACACCTCACTGGAACACTGCTGTTTTAAAATATTGCATAATAAGACTGCAGAGCTACCAATAGTCCCCTCTGGCTGAGATACTCAAATGTTTCCGGAGAATTGGTGCAAGCTCACAGTAACTTCCTGTTCAGATAACACATTGGTTCAGATAACACATCGCCCAGAGGTTTGTGGTAGATTTTTCCTCGCAGCTCACTTCTGAATAGAGCTAGTGGCTCAATGTGTTATATTTATCTGATAACGGGGAAACAAACAGGATGTAGTGTTCATCTAAGAAACTATTAGTGCTAAACCTTCATTTTTTTATTATAGCTTTGACCTTTTAAGTAAAAAAAAAAATGCTTAAAATTGTAGCTTGTAGTTTAAAATCATTCTAAAACAACAACCCATTACTTATTTACTTTTACGCTATTAGAAATAAAAGCTTTTAGAATCGCCTTTATCCATCTGGACTAATAGAATAATAAAAAAAACTGAAATGAAAACTGTTATGTTTTGCAGTTTGTGTTTATTTATTTTGTGTAATACTGTTATGTTACTGTTTTTCTTTATTACTTACCTTGTACCTACACCGCCCCCCTCACAAACATATATAGACAAACACTATATATACTTTTGCATGCTTAAGTGTAATCAAATAGTTGTCACTAGTTGTCCTTATATAATATGTAAGGACAACTAGTGACAACTATTACTCAAAATCATAACCTGGAACATCCTTGGAATCCGTATGCAAGCAAAGAGACTTAAAGTATTTAACTATTTAAATCACACTAAAGAATTTGAATCTCACAAACCTTATTCACCGCATTATAATGTCTTTGCTGCTAATTTTAACTCCAGACAAAGGAGTTGCCATGTTAATTTATAAAAATAAAGCAGTATTATGGGGAGAGTATATATAGAAATAATCCTACAGAATTAATCCTAAATGATTTACAGAAGTAAGTAAATATTGTCCCATATGGAACAACAAAGATTTTTTAATGGACAAAACTGTTCTTTTCCCACACTGGATTGATTAAGGCATTACCCACCTCAGCCATATTGTCCAACGCAATACTTTACTTTGATTCTCACAATTAGCCTAGGAGTACAGAATCTGGGTATACAATCAATACAATTTGCAAAAAGTTTAAATCACTAAATATCATCTCCATTGACACTGGAACTCTTAAATGTTAGTAAAAAAAAAAAAAAGAATACTATCAAAAATCTATAAGAACACAGTCAATATAACAGTTACTGTTCCGACACACAAGTGGGAACAAGATCTTCAGTTAACATCAGATACCGACTTCAGGACCAATATCTGCAAAAACATCTTTTCTCTGACATCCAATATATATACACAACTTACACAATACAAAATTATTCATAGAACACATTATACGAGACAAAGAATGTTAAAAATGGTATTCAATACATCACACATCTGTTCACATTGCACTCAGGATACAATAGACACATATTTACATGCAACAATTTTTGCATAGTATTACTAATAAACTCTCTATCTTACTGGAATACCACATCCCAGCATTCCCATTCCTCTGCCTCATTAGAAGACTTATCCACACTAAATATCAATAGTTCTCTTAAAAAGTTTGTTAACTGTGCATTAATTTTTGCCCAAAAAAACATCACCATGAACTGGAAAATGTGCAACTTAGTCAGTAAAGCATTATGGAAGAAACTATTTAGAGATCACATCGCAACAGAACAATTATCAATCAGCATCATGAACTACACTGGCCACAACAATATTTGGGAACCATTTAATGAATGATTAAATAAATTATTATGATGATTGACACAATCATCATAAATACTTTGTCTATCTTTACCTTCCTTCCATCCAGCTCAATTATATATAGTAAAATAATTAACAATAAATACCATAATACCTCTGATACTTAGTATATATACTGTATATACACTCACCTAAAGTGTTATTAGGATCACCATACTAATACTGTGTTTGACCCCTTTCGCCTTCAGAACTGCCTTAATTCTACGTAGCATTGATTCAACAAGGTGCTGAAAGCATTCTTTAAAAATGTTGGCCCATATTGATACGATAGCATCTTGCAGAGATTTGTGGGATGCACATCCAGGGCATGAAGCTCCGTTCCACCACATCCCAAAGATGCTCTATTGGGTTGAGATCTGGTGACTGTGGGGGCCATTTTAGTTCAGTGAACACATTGTCATGTTCAAGAAACCAGTCTGAGATGATTCGAGCTTTGTGAAATGGTGCATTATTCTGATGGAAATAGCCATCAGAGGAGGGTACATGGTGGTCATAAAGGGATGGACATGGTCAGAAACAATGCTGCATTTAAACAATGCCCAATTGGCACTAAGGGGCCTAAAGTGTGCCAAGAAAACATCCCCCACACCATTACACCACCACCACCAGCCTGCACAGTGGTAACTAGGCACGAGGGATCCATGTTCTCATTCTGTTTACACCAAATTCTGACTCTACCATCTGAATGTCTCAACAGAAATCGAGACTCATCAGACCAGGCAATATTTTTCCAGTCTTCCACTGGTGAGCTCGTGCAAATTGTAGCCTCTTTTTCCTGTAGTGGAGTGTAGTGGAGATGAGTGGTACCCGGTGGGTCTTCTGCTGTTGTAGCCCATCAGCCTCAAGGTTGTGCATGTTGTGGCTTCACAAATGCTTTGCTGCATACTTCGGTTGTAACGAGTGATTATTTCAGTCAAAGTTACTCTTCTATCAGCTTGAATCAGTCGGCTCATTCTCCTCTGACCTCTAGCATCAACAAGGCCTTTTCTTCCACAGGACTGCCACATATTGGACTGAAGATACGACAGCTCTCACAAGACTCTTACATGGCAATACTGCTAAATGTTGCCCGTGCAATTGGACATGTATTTTTTGATCCTCTCATATGTTTCAGTTACATAAGACAACAGTTCTTTAATGTAACTATCTTTAAAAGTTCATGTTAACATGTTTTATGACATGCGTATTGCCTGTTAAGTTGTGTCTGATCTTATCACACACACAAAGATAAGACACTGCACAACATTCACCACATTTTGGAGCTGATAATATTTGTAACATTTAAAATTTTATTATGAAACCACGTCCAAGTCCGGCGTCGCAGTGACTCAGTAGTAGAGTGGTTGTCCTTCAAACGTAAGATGGCCAGTTTGAGTCCCGCTCTCCCCACAGTTCATTCTGTTGTTGTGTCCTTAACCCACCTTGCCTCCAGTGTTCCAGCTCTAACACTGGTAAAGTGCTTTGAGTGCTAGGTAAAAAGGTTCTATATAAAAGTTGTATATATATATATATATATATATACATTTTTTTTAAATTAATATTATTTCCTATAGGTGATATCAGTCAAACCAAACTTTAGTGGCGTTGACCAATTAGGATCACTAAAATGAATGTGTGCTTTGAAAACAGTGCTATGCAAAGAACAGATTACAAGCCTCAGTTAACTGATTTCCAAAATTACATTTATCTGTTTTTGCAAATAAACTCTTTGTTTTCTCTTTTGATTTCATTAGAAAACATTCTGAGGATTTCAAAATGTAGTGACTGTAAATATGATGTCTTGGCTTCAACAATATATTCCAATATAAGACCAAATGGAAAAACATGCGTAGGTCCCACAGTAGGCTAATTCTTCTTTACGTTACGTTACGTTCTTGTTGTAACTCTGAATGAAGTACTACAATAAACATCTGAAACAGTTCATTCCTTCAGTAAATTGAGTTTACTTTTGAATTCTTTGGTCGTGTCTGTGTAATGTGAAGGAGCTGCTGTGCTTTGGGGTGGGCTGTCCTTTGACAAGACAAAACACATGAGCACGTCACTCAGGTGTCTCACTTCAGAGTCCTGATGTGCAGAAGCTGCTTCTCCCTGCTCCCCTCTTCACTTGGACCAATAAAGGTAAGTTTGTTTGACACTTCTATTCCTATATGAAAATAATGACTAATATAAGGCTAAATAATGACTAAAAATAATGACAATATTTCCTAAAACCTTTTTGTTACATTTTAACTTTTATTTCTAATGGTCCACGTGCAGAGTAGTATAGTAACGCATAATATAGTGTAGTATAAAGATTGTGTAGTTATAGTAAAAATAATTATAATAATTATTAATATTTATTTTTAGGTATTTTGTTATTTTTTCTTGTTGGCTCTCATTATACGTTTATTTTCCAAGAATCCAAAATGTAATGCAATGCCACAGTGTGCAATAAAAACTCTGTCATATTTGAACTTATTTAATATTCTCTGCGTTTTTCTTCTTTTTCTCTGGTGCACACTCAAGTGTTGGTCGGAAAAGGTAACACAACTTTACATTTGACTTATTTGCACTTCATTGCAAGACCATAATTGTGATCATGATAAATGATTGTATGGTTATGATTAATTATGACCAGCACCTGCCTAAGGTTTGGAAACGCACAAGACACTGGTTAAACTCAATAAGGAGTTGATCTGGATGGTCAGGATGTGGCTCCTGGTTTTCCTCCTCCAGGCATGTCTGAACCCTGTGGAATCACAAGGTACTATATGACAGTGGTATTTACACTTAAATACATTTTACATTTAATTATTCCTGTAATATACAATATTAGTAGTCCACTGTTTATTTATTCTTAAACGTAACTCTACATTTAATCTCCAAATTCTGTTTAATCCCAAAAGTGTACCTATAATCTCAGATTTACATCTTGAATCCCAAAATATTTTTCTCTTTATTGTGGTGACACAAAACATAATTTCTTGAATATTTCCCATCACAAAGCAGATAACAACCGTCTGATGCTGAAGGGTGGATCAAACCCTTGTGAGGGCTACATTGAGATTTACCACGACAAAAAATGGGGCTACATTGGAACTGGAGGTCTGAGCAGTGAAGATAAAAAGGTTGTGTGTAGAAGCACCAGGTGTGGCGAGCCGGTGAGTACCACACACATGATGCGGCCGTTCAACAGTAACAAGTGGCTTTACGATCTCAAGTGTAATGGCTCTGAGGACCATCTGTGGAACTGCCCATTCACTAAATGGGACGCCGATCTTTACAAAAGTGAGACTATGGAGAAGATCCAATGTTCACGTAAGTAAGGTTCTACTATTCATAATGCTAATTTGTGACAAGTAACTAATACGTTTTATTATCTTATTTAGACAAAATCAAAATAGAGCTGGAACATTTATGTGGAGGACTGGTAAAGTACTCGGATGGACAGAATTCAGGTTACATCTGTGGGAACAACTGGGGTAGGTCTTACAGTGCTACACCTTAAAACCTGATGAAAAACCTTTGGAACACTTCTTTCTAACACTTAACAGTTTTCAGGAATGTCTTGAAACTCCATGAACTAGTACAAACAGTAAAGTTTAAACAAGTTGCCTGGTTTTATTCTGATTTTATTTAATATTTTGCCTTGTTGTTCAAATAATGTGAAATGAATGTTAAATTTCAGCCCTGCAACTAACTGGCCACTGACCAGGATGTACCTCGTCTAAGGCCAAAGTCCTTGATATTTTTCGTTGGTGATTAATATGACCCAATGGCTTAATTTAAGTAACGTGCAATTGTTTTAAACGACTGTGCTTTATGAGATGGGCTGAAAATGTATGTCCATTTTGCAACATATTACTACTACAGATTTAGTTGATAGTGTGCTTCCAGTTTGAAGAAGCAGTGTCACAGGGAATACGTTGTTACTGGTTTACCTTCAAACATACTGTACTTTAATTTATGTTTTTCTTATTCTCCAAATGAAGTCCTGTTTTTGCAGGTGAAGTCTGTATAACATAATGTCATACTCTATTTTAAATGATACTAATAACACAATGATTATTAACACTAACTGTTTCTTCTCTTATAAAGGTGAAAAAGAAGGTAATGTTGTTTGCCAGAGTCTTAACTGTGGAAAACTCAAAGAGATTTCTAAATGGACACACAGCAGCATGAACCAAAAAAATATCATATCCACCAGTTGTTTGGGCACTGAAAAACATCTCTGGGAGTGTGCGCCCAGAGAGCCAAAATCCTGTACGAAACTTGCTGAGGTTTATTGTGAAGGTAACTCACACAAATTTCAAACACACATGAATAAACTTAAATCATTGTGATGTCTCTGAAATAAAAATGCTTTACTTAAACAGGTCACGAGATTCTGCGAATAAAAGGAAACACTTCAAATGTTTGTTCTGGGAAACTAGAAATGAAGCAAAGTGAGGCATGGAAGTCGGTTAGCGACGAAAACAATGTGACTACATATGATCGCTGGTGCCGGCAAATGTACTGTGGCTCATACGTCAGTCACAAGAGGAATGTGTCGGACACACAGCTCACCTGCTCAGGTGCTTTCACATTTACAGTCACATGGTGTGTTTGGGTACAATCAGAGGTGGGCAGACAAATCTGTGAGTAAAAAACAAACAGAAGTAAAAGTAAGTAGAACATTTTCAGAATAAATAATTGAATTAAAAGAAGACACTATATATATATATATATATATATATATATATATATATATATATATATATATATATATATATATATATTCAACATTTTTCAACAATAAAAATGTTTTTCTAAAATCCTGCAGCACAAAGATATAGGCATAAATACAGTGTTTATCTCTTCATAAATATTTGAACAATAGGTTTTTATGAAATTAAACAACAGCATGAAACAAACAGAATTAAACAAAACACAAAACAGTCATTAGAATAATACTTGTTTGTCATAATTATATTCAATCATATTAATAACACCTTTTAGATGTTAGGCTCCTTATAGATGAACTTTCAGAATCATAGTCTTGGCTTTTTAAACCTTAATTAAAATATGTATGTATAAAAACATGAGCATCATATTTTCATTTTATGAATGTTTTTAGATGTTAGTTTATTGTATATTTTTATGCTGTATTTTTACACACTAGACGATCGAAAGCTTGACAAGCACTTACCCTTAACCTTACATATTATTTTTGAAAGTATGCATTTTTATTTAATTTGACTATATTCCTTCTTCTATTTCTAATTTGGACATTTTTTATTCTTATATAACTATTTGTTCTCAAAAGTCAAAAGTAACTCAGAACTTGAATTATAATTTTAATCACAACTCTACAACTTTACCTCACTAATCTTTATTTTAAATGAACTTTGGCAGATCTATCCACCTCTGGTATGTTAAGAATGAAGTATTTTTTATTCCCACAGATGAAGTCAGAGTAGTGCTGCGAGACAAAGGTCAGCCCAGCAAATGTTACGGCACTGTGCACATCGAGGTGAACGGCACGGCTGAGCCTGTCTGCGGCTCTTTGGTCGACAAAGTGCACAACCCTGAAGTGATTTGTGAAGAACTCGGATGCGGCAAAGTGAGTTAAACAAGACATTTTGACAAGTTTACATCTACCATAAAACAGAGCTACATCTGATGATAACTCATTAAACTTTTACTGCAGAATCCAAAATGTTCTGAAGGCTTTGTTTGGGCATGACTTACTGGTTATAAATGTGAAGGTATTATTAGAACTGGATCTTGAGTCAGTCATGGCCACTGTTGATTTTCAATAAAAGGAAGTCATCAGTTTATTTCTGCATTTTTGGGGTCATAGAGCAAGTGCATTAGACACAGCCAAGATCAGAACGGAAAATGCTCTCTCAGAATAAGTGTTGGACTTTGTTGATGATACCAGTGACACAGAGGTGTATTCTACCTGGTTCTAGCCTAAATGAATAAATAATTATAAAAACTTACCAGACTAAATCTCCCAAGTTGTTTTTCTAGGTCATTCAAAATGTCATAAAAGATTTAAAAACGGAAGCTAAAATGGACTTGATGAGCTGTGCAAACGATGATCTGTCGCTGTGGTTCTGTAAATCCATGCACAACCACAAGCGTTTCCAATGTAATAAACAGATCTACCTCATCTGTTCAGGTACAACTGTTGTTGGCTTGTCATCCTTTCATTGTTTTGACTTGAGACATATGTTTATTATGTGTTCATTTTCTATATAATTATATTGTCATTACCACATAATGACTGTCTAACTTCGATGTTACAGATAGTGCAACTGTGACGCTAAAAGATGGCCCTGGAAAGTGTGCTGGTCGCTTGGAAATCTTTTATGAAGGTCAATGGCAAAAAGTGGATAATTCAAGTTGGTCTGATGATAATTCAAACGCAGTCTGCAGACATCTGGGTTGTGGAGAGGCAGAAACTCAGAACAAAGAAACATTTACTAACGGTCCAAGTAATTTTCTCAATAAGGATATTACCTGCCGAGGTGATTCCGAAAACATATTTAATTGTAATTTTAGAGACATCACTACCATTGAAAAGAACAAGAAGACACTCGGCATAACATGCAAAGGTAAGCCTCTGGATGGATGTACATTTTATCTTTAACAAAAAGAGCTACATTGTTGATTATCTTTATTTGTTATACGTATAGGCAAAGCCTCGTGTCACACACACAAAAAATAAATGTATATAATTAAAATAAATAATATAAAAGCAGAATAGAAAAATATATTAAATGTTTCCCTGTAGTAAAGCACAAATGTTTGCACCGTTTCTAGAAAGTAGTTTTTAATCTGCCTCACGGCTAACAGCAGAACAGGTGATTGTCCGGTTGATATCATTGGAACATAACAATATGTTGGGGCTTTGCAGCTTTACTGGTGATGAAAGTCCTTCAATCCAAGCTAACTCTGTCTCCCATACAACTTAAAAACACCATCAAATGTATTTTTGTTGTTTTCATAAACTTTTAAGAAGAAGACAGAAACCTTTTCTTGTGTAAAAAGTTTTTTTTTTTTTTCATTTTTATGGCTAACTTTACGTAATTAAGACATCTTTCTGGCTTTGTTTATTCTGTCAGAACACAAGGATCTGTTTCTGAGTGCTGGTTTCTGCCATGGCAATGTGGGGATCCAGTTTTCTGGGCAGACATTCTGGCTCTCCACTGACCAGTGGAACAAAACCTTTGCAGACGTTGTGTGTGGACAGATGCACTGTGGCACCGCAGACATTTGGAGTAAACAAAAATAAAACCTCTGAAATTTCTGTTTGGAAAATCTCTGACTGCCCTCCAGGCTGGACATCAGTGTTTAACTGTACCCACAGCAAAAGCTTGCCTCATATCAACAACACTGAAGATATTGAAATAGCCCAAGTCAAGTGTACAGGTATTCATTTTATTAAAGTGTTTTTGGCATAATTTGCCTTTATGATACCACAAAACCCAACAAATAGGTCAAAATACGTAAGCCTCAATTATTGCAAAAAACATTTTGTCCTGCTCCAAACAAAGTATTTGCAATCCGAACCTTGGCTTTACCGGCTCTTTGTGTCCAATGATGTGAGAGCACAGACAGGTCTCGGCGTCTTTTAGGTCCAAATATGTAGCAAAAACGTTGGTGGGTGATCAATTTATTCACTGATCAAGTTAAAAGTACCTGCCCTTTTGCAAACGCTTTCTAAGAGAGTCCTTCCAGAGGGTATTCGCTCTAAGTCCATTTATGCTTTGCCTTAAACGCCATGCTTCAGTCGCTGCTATAATGTTGGTCGAGGTAAATAGTTAAAACCTACGGCAGAACTTTTTTTCTCTTCAACCTCTAAAATTAGTGGCAAAAAAATACATAAATAAGAAAGAAAGAAATAGAACATGACATCTATAGCATGTGCCCAGTTTATTTGGTTTGCAATTCAGGTAACAGAAAAAGCCAACACGTTCAGTACTTACCTATGTCATATTGATTTAAATCATTTAGAAACATGGTTGTTTCTGTATTCTGGCTTATAGTGCACTATACAACCACAAATATGAAATATGAAGTTCTTTATTTCTGCTTGAAATCAGTGACATTATCTTTTACAGGGACTAAAACCATAAACCTGACAAACACTTGTTGGGGCTTTGTCAACATCTGTGAGGAAGAGCACTGTGGAGGGCTGTGTGACGAGTCCTGGGCTGAGAAAAAGGCTAAGCTGCTTTGTGAAAAACTGGAATGTGGAAACCATTTTGTACCTGTCCAAAAAAAAGTGCAAGACTTTAATGTGGACTTTAAACATGTGTACTTGCCGAAGGATATTAATGACCTGACAAAGTCCCACATTGTTAAACGTGATACCAATGATAATTCTTGTTCGAAGAACGGAGCCTACGTGATCTGCTCAGGTACTTGTTTGCTAGAGCAAAAATTAAACTAACACAAAAGCTTTGAGGATAGCCTTTGATTTTCTTGATGTAAACAGAGAAGCACAGAAAACATTGCAGTGGACTCGGACAATTTCCACAGCCTTGTGAAGCTAACAAAGCTTGACTAAACAGTGTGTGTTAACACAGTGACTGAAATTTGTTTCATAATTGAACCACTGTGACAGCCATTTTAGCTGAGATCATTCTTGGCTCAATGTACTTTCTAACACTGCTTGTTTTAATGCAGGTTCTCTCAAGGCCAGGTTCGATCAATCCAAAGACTACTGTTCTGGAAATGTTCGGCTTTATCAGGAAGACAAATGGCTGCCAGTATGTGACGGTGTTCTGAAGGACAATGAGATTAATAACCTCATATGTGAACAGCTCCACTGTGGCTCTGCTGTTAAGTCCATTGCCCACTATGGATCAATTGAAACGAATGATTATGTATCTACACTGAAGTGTCCACCAAACAGCACGTCGTTTTATTCATGTACGGCGTCTGCTAAAAAGAACTCCTGCCCTCCTCGTGGCCTTCAATGTTCCAGTATGTTTGTATTGTATCTTTATTCATTTAAAAACAAAAAAACAAGCTGCATATTGTCAAATTTTGTACATTTTTGCTTACATTAGATTGGAAGCAGATGGTGCTGGTAAAAGGCGAGAATGCTTGCAGTGGAGTTGTGTTTGTTTATTCTAAAGACAATCGAGCTGCAGTGTCCTCTGAAGGATGGACCATGGAAGAAAGTCGGAGGCTCTGTGAGGATCTGAGCTGCGGGAAAGAGGGAACCACTGAGCCTGGGGTAGGTATGGTAAAAAAACTGAATATTATAGAGTTTTATATAAGCAAGTAAACCTCTGTGTATGCACAAAAAACAAGTGCTTCAGTCTGAACTCCTCAAACTTGAAACTTTAAATTCCCAGTGGGTTTATGAATGGACACATTACATGGCATTGTTAATCTAACAAAATGCAGACATAGAGAAGTTTAAAGACCTAATGTACAATAAAAATTCCAGACAGAAAGACACATAATGTCTAGGAAATAAACATTAAATAAATATTTTTTAAGTATTTTTTATTATTAATTTTATTAAATAGAATTATCAGAACATAAAAATGTATTTATTATTTATTCATTTTATTTCATTAATGCCACTCTGGCCAAAACAACATAATAAACAACCACAAAAAGGAACCAATAGCTGCTAGAATACATAAACAAAAAAGAACAGGAAGACGATTAATCTTTTTTTTATGATGTAAAACAATCTTTGATAATAAAAAAAAATTAAATAATAAAAAATTTACCAATCATGAACCCCGACCCTTCTTTTCAGCATAGGTCCACTTACAGTCTTAGTTTTCTTTTTCATATACGCGCCACATTTTAAATTTTATGCATTTCTTTAAAACCTGACTTGTCCATAAAATGGATTTTTAAATTGCTGACAATCTCTTGAAGTGTGTATGGACAACAATATTTTATTAAGATGGTATTGGCACAAGTTTGCACTGTTTGGTAATGTTTTCTGATTGGTTAACTTTATGCTTTATATTACTTATCTCCATGTGTAATTTCTCTTCTCTTTCTGGGCCTCTGTACAAAGATATATATTACAGATGTCCCGTTCTGGGAGCAAAGCTTTAACTGCACAGGTGTCGAGAAGCCACAGAACATATGGGACTGTGAAAAGAATGAACCAGCCACAAATAACACACAGCTGAATATCCGCTGCAGTGGTAAGACATTTTACTTCAACATTTGGTCTAATAATTCATATTTTTCTATATTAAGACCTGACATTGTCCACTGTTTTCTTGTTTAGAAAGTCCCACAGTCAAACTCACACAAGGGTGTCATGGTGAAGTATTAATCAATGATGTTAAAGTCTGTAGCACCGTCTGGGAACCTTTTTACTCAGACTTAGTTTGTCAAGAAACGAAATGCGGCTTTGCTGTTAAGGATTTCAAAACAATAAAGCCACAGTCCCGGAACAAAGAATACCAGCATGTGAGCTGCGAGACGTACCATGACAAACTGGGCCAGTGCCGGCGCTTCAAAGGGAAGTGTGAGAAAAATCTGGTGACTGTCGTCTGCAGTGGTGAGAAATGATCCTATTCCCATCAACCATGCAATCTCATCAATATTAAAAATACTAATTTCTTCATTTTCTTAAAAGAAAGTGTGAAGGTTGAAACCACACATGAATGTGGTGGAGAAATATTAGTCAGTTTTCAAGATGAAATGGATGAAAAGAAGATGGAAAAAGTCTGTTTCAAAGGAGACTTGCCTTTTGAAATAAAGAAGAATCTGTGCAGTGAGCTAAAATGTGGGGAACCAGAAAAGAAGCAGATGACAAAGTCGATAAGCAACGATGAGGTAAATAAATCCATCATTTTTAACCGGTTTAGTGATTTGACTTACATCAATCACTTACGTTGTATTATTGCATAAACTTAATGCTTTGATGTCATGTCCTGCACAGAATGAAACTACTTATTTCAATCTGGACAAATACTCTGGGCAAATACCCAATTATATTGGTAGTAGTAATAGTAGTAGAAGTTTTTTTAATATGAAGCTCCTCCGTGGTGGAGAGGTGGGACAAATAGAGAGGGTTGCATCAGGAAGAACATCCAAACTACTTTGATTTCGACCTCTGAATGGGGATAAACCAAACGTCACTTACTAAAATAGAAGCCTTTTTGATTTTATTTGTTCAGATATGGGCCAATAAAAAACTGAATTAGATTAAGAAGACAGTTTATTAGATCGGAGCATTTTATTGGAACCATTGTCAGTTTAGTCACCAGGAATTACTGCACAATGCCTGTTGCTGTGATCACTTTCTATTGTCATTATTTTAAGATGGATATGAATGTAAATCTGACCTGTACCAAAGATGACCAAAACATCAAATATTGTGTTTCCAAAACAAAATGCAAAGGCAAACCAGCTCAGATCTTCTGTGGAGGTGAGTGAAGGCTGGATTTTGCAAGTTCTTACAGTTCTATCATATAACTATGGGAATATGTTTTACTCTAGGCTATAAGCCGCCAATCGTTGTGCCTGGACCACGTCTAGGACCGGTGGTACCTATTGTCCTGTCACTGGGTCTAATTCTGATTCTGGCCATAGGGGTCTTCATCTTTTTACGTTTTTATTTGATCAGAAAAAACAAGAGTATTAAGGATGTCTTACGTGAGTATTAACTTCTCTATTATCGTTTTATTACTTAGGGTTAACGGCAACTGAATCATTTATAAACCCTCTCTGTCCGAAACGACACAGACCTGTTGCAGTTTGTGATCTAAAGCTCTCACCAACCCAGACATGCAAAAACAATTACTATTACTTTTTTCCCTAAACTTAAGTTGTACCTTTTCATAAGTGATGTCACAAGCACTTTTAAATACACATAAAGATGCAATGGAGCCTTTTTGCCACAAGAGGCCAGTCTATCCTTGAATCGACCCCAGAACAAGAGCTAATATATTTGTTTTTACAGAAATAAATATGAAATAGTTACATACTTTGAGTCTAGACTTACAATATAGATAAGTCTTAGATTAATAATCTTTATTCTGATGTTTCTTGGCACATGCTTTACCAATGTTTGTTCTCATCAATTTAATATAAAGTTGTTTTTCTGCAGCAAGATTCTTAAAGAAAAAGAAGAGGAGTTTGAAAGTGGTGAATACGAGGATATGCCCAGTAAAGAAATGGAGGACATCAATAGTCATGGTAAGGTTTACACTAACTTGTGTGTAAGAATGCTTCAACGTTCAGAGTAACAGTGGTACATGGAAATGGACATTCACAATTTCCTGTAAATGAAAGTCATAAAAATAATCACAAATTCAGCCTAAATACAGCCTTTTGGTTTTTGATCTAATGAAGTTTCTGGAAGATGTTAAAGCTCGGGTGACAAAACACTTTGTAAAGTCCCTGCTATATTAGATTTTCTTTAATTTATTGATTGATTATGGTATGCTTATAACAAGCTATTGTAACAAAATGAATTCCAGGGCTTCATGTAATCACATCAGGAGTAGAAAAGGATGGCAGCGCTTCATCTTTGGCTTACGACGATGTGGATGAGATCTGTGAAACCCAACCTTTGACCTCTGAAGACACTAGACAAACCCAAGATGGTAAGCCTGGAAACAACTCCAACATCATCTTTTACCAGGATCACCTCCTAACCTCGTTTTTCTTCCAGGTGAAGTGGACTATGAGGTGGAGGACCCAATGGACAGTTATGACGACATTGACGCCAGCCCAGAGATTGTGCAGACTGCAGCTGAGGTCCATCCCAGGCCCAGCAGTGTGGGTGACACTGGTGAGGCTCCTCCAGACCTGGTGCTGGGGGATGATGACTACCTCGTTCCGGTGGAAAATGTCTGAGAGAAATTCAGTGGCCCATACGCAAAAAAATCATTAACGAAAAGAAAAAGTCTTCCAAGGTGGGAGTGCTTCAGTGGGTCCCAGGAGTGAAAATATGAAATATGTCTTGTCATTTTTATTAGTATTGTTTTTATTCTAGTGATATAAAATATATGCTATATTTCATGATAGTGTAATGGTGAGTTTATTACTTTACTTTATTACTTTTTTAAATTTTTAAATAAATAATTTTGTAAAATAAAATAAAAATCTTATTTTGACGGTGTAGAACCAAAAGTTACTGAAACTTGGTTCTACACCCTCTTGACTTAAAGCTTGACTTGTATCTCTGTGCAGCAGCAACATTAAATCCCAGAGCCTCCCATGTGAGTGTGCTTCTTCAATGTTTGTGCTACATTTAGTCTTTCTTTGACATTGGTCTCAGTGGAAGTCTGTGCTTTGCTTCTCCATAGGTTTCTACTCTTGGATTTGACTTTGGAAATGGCTCAGATGTTGAGTATCAAACTGTATGTTTTATGTTTTATATAGTTTGATACACAGCACGATGAACCGTTTTCAGAAATCATCAGCTGCTGAGTTTATTTTTTTTATGATTTTTCCAATATTATCCAGAAATTTAAGAAGAAATATAATTGTATCCCCTAATTTAACAAACAACGTCCCGGGACACTTTCCACAGAGCAAATTAGCGTGCGCCTCCATCAGTGCAAACTCCTAAGTCATGCAAACCCAAAAATCTATACATCAAATTAAAGCTTAAAGTCTCATCTTTCAGACGATATAAACCATTTTAAGACATTAAAACCACATATTTGACACCAAAGCCCGTTTTACAGACAAGCACAAAGATGGAGATTGGATTTGGTCTTACCTTTGACGGGTCTATTGGACTCAAACCGCTACAAAATCCCAACAAACTGGGTCTCATTCTGCTCATAAAGGTCCAGGGAATAATATCCAGTCAAATAATTAGGTCCAAAATATATGTTAAAGCCTACAAGGCACAAAAAAGTATTCCTGAATTGAAGTCAGCTGCGACACTTTATGTCTTTCTTTTGCAAATAAAAACATCATTCCTTTTCTACCGCCGAAAGCTAATCACATGCTAGCAGGAAGTGTTAGCATTAGATTGACACCTTGTTTGGCCAATTGAAAGGGGTTTTGGTCAGCCTTTGACCAATGAGAAGACTTGGAACTCCACAGATGGATGAACGACTACGCCCCACTTTAACGGCTTTAGTTTGGGCTAGAAGCGTCACAGAACGTCCAATACGATAAATAGATAGCCAATGAGCTACGGTTTACGGAGATACCAAACACAGCAACTTTTTTTCAAAATTCAGGGTCTGGGGTTCCTCGCATCAGAGAAGAGGAGAGGAGAGAGAGGCAGCTGCGTCAACATGCACTTGCATCTTTTGAGTTTTTTATGAGTAAAAACTATACTCTTTTTATATTTAACATATTATAAGTAATAAATAGCATCTGTTTTAATTGTTTTATGCATTTTGGACAGGCAGTTGAAGAAAAAAAAAAATAGAGAGAGCCATCCGCAGCAGGAGGGGGATTTTAATGCTGTTGGAGCCTTGAAAACACTAAATTGCAGTGCTATGACCAATGTATATAGTTTGCAGTGTGTTTTTATTTGTGGATATTATTCAAAAATATATATTTTGTCCCAAAACACTCATTTTGACTATTTTCATATGTAAACATGCCAATCATTATGGAATATTAATTTTAATAACTAATATAGTTACATTGTGTGTAAATTCAGGTTCCTCTAGGTGTAAGCTTTCAGAAGAGCCCTCATTGAAGTCTGTGGGTTGAGGCATTCAGAACTTATTGCACTTTTTCCAAATGTGTTAGTTTGATAAAATGAATAAATCATTTTAGTGGAATAAAGCGCCTAGATTAACCAACATTAAAACTGCTGTAAAATACTCATTTTTACAGATATTCTTTTCAAATTTGAAATGTGAGTAGTCATCCAGTAATTCTTTTGGCCCACAGTGTGTTTTAGTCCTCAACTACCTGCTGAAGCTTCAGACACTTTTATTTTCACTAAATTTTTTAGGCGAGCACACAAAAAGTAATTTTTTTAGTGTGTTCCAAAGTGTATAAAATTTTATCAGTAATACTTAGACAGATTCTGCTCTGAGTGAAACTAGAGATTGTTACCTTTACAAAGAGCCCATACTTGTAATTAAATTCAAGGGGTTCAATAACAGCAATCATTTTAATTTGGAGAGGTCCCATTACACAGAATACAGCGAAAATGACCAAAAGAGAAAACCAACAACATAGCCCTCAACTACGCTGAACTGGTTCTAGTAGGAAGGATATTTCTTTCATCAAGTAAAATAAATAATAGTATAATTTTGTGAAGGATTAAATTAGACTTCTCAGCACAGAAAGATATACTTCAAATAATTAAGATTGTATTCAGACCATTTATTGTGTACAACATGTGATTTTACAATAAAAACAGAATGGTTGAGTTCTTTAGTTCATGTTATTTATTTTAAAATAATTTATATTAAAATCTTCTGTGTAGTCTTCTGGTTCTTCTTCTTCTTCTTTCTTCTTCTTCTTCTTTCTTCCTTCTTTTTTTTCTTCTTTCTTCTTCTTCTTTCTTCTTCTTTCCACCATCACATGCTGTTTGTTGTTGTATCGTCTGGAGACACTGATGCAGAGGAGGTCATCTTCGATGTGAAGAAGGGCACATTTTCTCCACTGGAAGCACAGGACCCTTCAACTTGGAACTACAACAAAGACAGGTGCACCAAGACCACATTAGAAAATACAATACTACAAAACATATTCTAACAGCATTAAACCAAGCTTCATTCTTACCTGTGAGTCTGGGTTCCTCTGGCTTTAGTAGATGGGCTTTTCATCAGGAAAGGTGTTTTGGTTCCCTAGGTTTTATCCTCCAAATTGGACAGGATCACAGGCAGGTTGTAGTCCAGCAGGATTGGACAACTCTTCTTTTTTTTCTTCCTGGCTGGAAAATGCGGATGTTCTTGGTAAAATATACGGCTTTGATTAAACTTAAACCATATAGATTCAGAGATAAAATACTTACTGGGGCAGGGGCAGGATACATCTGTGTTGCCCTCAGCCACGTCTCTGGAGAAATACCTAAATCAGAGAAATACTTCATTAGAGTGAAAACAATACATTATTGTACTCTAATGAACTTTAATTTAATTTTTAGGTGACTCTAAATTTCTCATGGTAATTGAAGGTGGGTTGTCTGTCCTTTTGCCCTGCATATATTTGGTGACTGTCCGTGGTGTACCCGCCTCACAGCCAAAGCAGCTGGGATGGGCTCCAGCCTCCCCTGACCCTTAACAGTATAAGTGGTATAAGATTAATGTATAAAATGTACAACTATATCAAACACTGTTGATTCAGCTGTACATCTCTGTCTTGAATGTCCCAGCCCTCTATATTTTAAATTAACATAATAAAGAATAGACATTGTGAGTATTACAAGCAACAGGAAATAACAGGAAATGATGAAGATCTGAGGACATTTCTTACCTTTAGCTTTAACAATTCAAAGAGAACTTGTGCTCACACCACCAGCTCTCCAGTTAGTGGCTGATATACTCTACCTTCTTACTCTACACTGCTTCTTTTCACTTATAACTTCACTACTTCAATTCCTTATTTAAATTTACACAAACATATGACTCTAATATAAAAACATAATGTGAGCATTAGCCTAGTTTGGGAGAAAAAAGAGCATGTTAATTTAACTTAGCTTAGAATTATATGTAATATAATTATTATATAATTATTATTATTATAAGTAATATAATAAAAGTAAAAAACGAATTTAAATAAAGCAAGCAGGTGGGAATCGTACCACCAACCCTCCGGTTTAGTGGACAACCCCCTCTACATCCAGACCAGTTACACCATTATAACCTAAAACTTCTAGGAGGGGGTCGCACCATCAACCCTCCAGTTAGTAGACGACCCCATAACTCCATTACAACTATGTACATTCTCCCAATGTGGGAGGAATAAAGTATAACTTCAAGGCAAGGCGTACTATGGAGGAAATCCTTGAAAAAGTAGTAACAAAACAGTCTGGTTTTGTTACTAGTAAGTAAGTAAGTAAATTTTATTTATATAGCACCTTTCACAGATATAAATCACAAAGTGCTTTACAAAGTGCAATAAAAAACAATAAAACTTAGAGAAAAAAAAAAAAAAAAAAAATTAAAACCACAGAATATTGAAACATAAAAAGCCCAATCAACTAAAAGCTTGTTTAAATAAAAGTGTCTTCAGCTGCTTTTTAAAAGAATCAACAGAAATATCCACTCGCAGTGACAGGGGCAGGGCGTTCCAGAGTCTGGGGCGACTGTTTGGAAAGACCGGTCACCCGGGTTTTCAAACGTGTTTTGGGGACCATTAAAAGGTTTTGACCTGAAGACCGAAGAGTGCGTGAGGAGGAGTAAGGGATCAGCAGGTCAGTGATGTACTGGGGGGCCTGTCCATGTAGAGCTCTAAAAGTCAAGACTAAAATTTTAAAATCAATCCTGAATTTGACTGGAAGCCAATGAAGTGAAGCTAAAACCGGTGAAATGTGAGCCCTTCTGTTGGTTCCAGTTAAAAGCCTGGCTGCAGCATTTTGCACCATTTGAAGCCGACCCAGAGACAATTTGTTGAAACAAATAAAAAGAGAATTACAATAATCAAGACGAGAAGAAATAAAAGCATGAATAATCATCTCCAAGTTAGATTTAGACAATAACACTCTCAATTTAGAAATGTTTCTTAGATGATAAAAACAGTTTTTGACCAACTGTCTAGAATGACTGTCCAGAGACATAGATTGGTCAAACAGAACACCAAGGT
Source organism: Neodontobutis hainanensis (assembly GCA_024349245.1). Classification (NCBI taxonomy): domain Eukaryota; kingdom Metazoa; phylum Chordata; class Actinopteri; order Gobiiformes; family Odontobutidae; genus Neodontobutis; species Neodontobutis hainanensis. Next base: position 1,698,439 of record JALDNG010000167.1, on the reverse strand, counting down.
TTCTGAGGCTCGACTGGACGGAAGAACCCAGGGAACCAAGGTGTTGTTTGATTTGAAGTATTTTTTGGTCAGGTGCAAAGATTAAAGTTTCAGTCTTTTTTGTATTTAGCTGTAGGTAGTTATTGCATAACCAGTTCTTTAAGCAAGTCAAGCAGTTCAACAATTCAGTAAGTTTATAAAACTCAGAGTCTTTAAAAGAACAGTACAACTGAATGTCATCAGCATAAAAGTGATAAGACACATTTTTAAAACCATGAAATATTTCACTAAGAGGGCATATGTACAATAAAAACAAAAGAGGACCTAAGACTGAGCCCTGAGGAACTCCATATGACAGAAGGGTCATTTCAGACAGAATATTGTTAATACAGACACAAAATGATCTGTCACTCAGGTAAGAGGAAAACCACTTTAGAACTGATCCAGAGAAACCCATTTCATATTGCAGACGCTTTAACAATATATTATGGTCCAGAGTATCAAAAGCAGACGATAAATCCAGTAAGATCAAGACTGAGTACTGCCCAGAGTCAGCTGCCATCATAATGTCATTTGATATCCTCAGCAGGGCAGTCTCTGTTGAATGACATTTTCGGAAGCCTGACTGAAATTTGTCTATAACATTAATTTCATTAAGAAACGCAGTCAGCTGCTCCGCCACCACTCTCTCCAGGATTTTAGATAAAAAGGCAATTTAGAGATTGGCCTGTAGTTGTTTGGTTCAAAAGAATCCAAATTGGGCTTCTTCAGAATGGGGCTGACGACCGCTTGTTTAAAAGAGCTGGGCACAGAACCAGTTAAAAGAGAAAGGTTGATCAGTTTAACAACATAAGGACCAACTAAATCAAATACATTTAAAAGCAACGAAGCTGGCATTACATCCAGAGGGCTTGATGATGGTTTCACTTTTTTAGTAGACCCTTGATATCCTCTTCAGTGACAGGTGAGAAGGTGGACCAAGAGCACTGAGGAGATAAACCCCAGGATGTGTGGACAGAGGATGGGTTTATAGAAGCTCGTATATCATGTACCTTATTCACAAAGGAATTTAAAACCTGTTGCAGTCAGACTTTGAGTGGACTGGTAAATGAGGAGCTAAAGGAGAGACAATTCTTGATATTGTGTCAAACAGGACTTTAGGATTTTTCTTGTTCAGAACAACAAGATTAGAGAAATATGCAGACCTGGCCTGTTTTATTATATCATTTAGTGACATGATGAGCTCCTTCAAGTGCAGTCTGTGGACTTCCAAACTTGTGCATTTCCACAAACGTTCTGTTTTTCGACAGTTTCTCCTACAAGATAAGATTTCCTCATTTATCCAAGGGCAGGGATTTTTAGGCGTGGTGTGCTTACTTTTAGCGGAGCAACCTTATTTAAAACAGACAAACAGTGCTTATTAAAAGACTGCATAAAAGATTCAGGCTCACTACAGCCATCAAAAACGATCGGGTCAAATGACTTGAAAATTTCTCAGCTGTGGATCCATTTATGATGCGTCTTTGTGACATCAGTTTGGAAGGAAGATAGTCCACACTGGAATGCAAGTTAAAAGATATACAGCAGTGGTCTGTCACATTAGTGTCTGTAACACTCAACTGGTCAATGTTCAGGCCTAAAGAGAAAACAAGGTCCAAAGTGTGGCCTTTGGTGTGTGTAGGACCAGAGACATGCTGCTTAAAATGAAATGCTTCAGTGAGTGTTAAAAACTCAGATGCCAGATTACACGAAGCATCATCGATATGGAGGTTAAAATCCCGAGTATCAGAACATTATCAAGTTTGATAATTGAAGATAAAAATTCAGAGAAATCCTCTAAAAACAAGCGTCCAGGACCAGGAGGTCGGTAAATTAAAATGCAATAAAATGAGTCATTGTTGCCAACCTTAGTCATCTGCATCTCAAAGGAGTCGAAAGAGTCTGGGTTCATCAACCTGCAGCAGAAACAGTCCCGGTACACGAGTGCGAGTCCGCCTCCTCGCCGCGAGACCCGCGGTGTCCCAAACACAGAACAGTTCGGAGGGCACAGCTCGTTCAGATGAGTGTACTCCATTTCACGCTGCCAGGTCTCTGTTAAAAACATAAAGTCAAGGTGTTCCTTTGAGAATAACTCGCTGAGGAAGAAGGCCTTGTTTGCAATGGAGCGAGCGTTGAGCAGAGCAATCCGAGTCGGCTGTGGCAGATCCAAGGCGGTGCGCGCTGACCATCAGGGCAGCGCAGCGGTGACAGGACGTGGTCACTATTGACCACCCGGCATGTAACAGGACACAGGACCCGCTCACGTGGAGGGAAGTGTCGGAGCCGCCGAATCGGAAAAATCCGGTCAGATTGGAGGGACGGAGACGCACCGGACGAGTTCCCGCCAGATTCACGGACCGGAACCGACCGCAGGCACCGCTCGTCCCAGACAGATCCGGAGCCGCTCGGACTTGGTAGTTGCCCACGGTGTTTTCTCAGCCTGGCCCCGACGCCAGCCCTCAATCCCCGCTTCCTTCTCTTGCCGCGGGGCTTAGCTAGCAACAGGTACTCCAGTGATGACGTGGAGCACTCAAAAACTGGAGGGAAAAACTCCGCGTACCTGGCCCAGGTAACACAAAAGTCTTTCATCTGCTCGTTTATTCGAAATAGAGTATGTCGATCATATTCAAAAGCAGCTGATGCACAGTTACTTGTTGTAAGGGCTGATAAGGCAACAAACATCACTAGAAAACACAAAATTACATTAGCGAACAGACAGGGAGCAGAGGCAATGCCGAACACAGGCGCCATCTTGGACTCGGGGTAAAACTAATGAGTTACACATATATTTTTAGAATTCTTGTATTTGTTTCCAATGTTATTTTAGTATTAATACTATGTAAATAATAATATAAAAAATCCTGCATAGTATTCCTTGCCTTTTAGCAATTTTTTTGTGGAAATGTTTTTTTTTTTTTTTTTTTTTTTTTACACACACTCTAATACTAAAGGTAACAAAATAGAACAAAAAACATATAAGATGTAAATAGGCTCCGGTTTGATGTTCGAACAAAGAGCCTAAGAGAATCATCTACAGCTGATGCTGCAGAGATTCTAGACGGAGTCTTGGTGGCGGACATAAGGACGGAAGGCGCTGGGCGTCTCAGTGCCTTCTTCAGCCTCGGCCAAGCGTAGCCTCTTGGGGCGAGGTTCCTCACCGTTATTCTCTTCAAGGGATCGTTTTGTGGATCCAGTGAAGGCTGGGGAGGAAAGAGCAGGAGCTGGAGCCAGGGCAGGCTCCAGAACGTCTTCAGAGACCCTCTGGAGACCGCTGAACGCCGAAGAAGGAGTTCTTGCTGGTTGCTGAAGAAAGGGAGCGGGACGCCGCATCACCAGATCTAAAGCTTCAGCAGGAGGCTCCCTCTGACGCCAGCCACGCCAAAACTCTGGACACTGAAAATGATGAACATCTTCATCTTCATCATCGCCCTCGTATCCAGAGTCTTCGTCCCGCTCCTCCTCCTCCTCATCAGAATAGACGGGGGAGAGGCAAGGATAGAGAGGCACAGGACGAAGTACCTCATGACGAGCTACCTCATACTCACCCTCATCAGAGGAGCTGTAGATGAGGGCGGGATCAGGACCACTAAGATCCAAGACACCGTCAGCGGGTTCGACATCCAACATCCGAAGGAAGTTGTCTGTGGAGAACATAAAGATAAACTATTTAGTATAACATTAAAAACATTAATATTTAATATGATTATCGTTTAATAAAAATAATAATAATAGCATTATTTATATAGCACCCTTCAAAACAAAGTTACAAAGTTCTTTGCAGCACGTAGAAATCCATTAACATAGTAGTAATAATAGTAAATACATTAGCATCAAAAATAAAATACTAGATAAAAATAACTAAACTCAATAAAATTAGAGGGATATAGGATAAGCTACCATAGAAAGACTATTCTAAAAAAACATGATTTTAGTTTAGATTTCATAGTGGTCACAGTGATAACTGATCTGTTTTGGAGCACAATGTTTAAATAATATTTAAGCTCATTTGCATGTTATAAACACAATATTATATTATAAACACTTAATTTGTTCAAACTATATATTTATTATTTTAATATTTTTACCAAACAGAAATGATTTGTGTGTCTAACTTTGTATGTAAGTACAGAGGAGGAAGTTGAAACATGATTTGAAATAAATTATTGGTATTGGTATCAGGTTTATACTTGTGCAGGCTGCAGTAGGCAATTGTGTCATTTATTTATTTATTTCTCATAAATTCATTGAACTCGTCACTTGGGCCAAACATTTATAGAGTTTAATTCCTAATGGAGCTGTTATTAGTGTTTAACACACAATTAGTTCTATTCAGTCCGACTGCTCCTGCATTAACCTGCCTCACACCTGAGACATCTCCATTAAACCATAACAGCTGGTTTCCATGGAAATAATATAAAAATTCTCAATGCATTACAATTTAGAACGTCAGCTCAGGCGCCATCTTTTTCCTGAAAATGTATTACTAAATTTGTGAAATTTGACGCCCAGAAGCTAAAATTACAATATTTTCCATGAAAATCTATAATAATATTAAACTTTGGACCCCTGAAAACAGATTTCTATTCTATCTATTTCAACTTAATAATAATCATAACAGAGGAAGAAATCGTCGAATGAAAGTCACTCTGTATCAATTATATATTTTTTACATGACTTTTCAATTAAAATACACTAACCTTATCCAAGAGTTTATTACAAGAAACATTCAAGACATTATGGTAACATTATATAGTTAGAAATATATATATTTTCTTACCTGCCGCCCAGAAATCCAAGTCGTAGTAGGGCAGGAAACCAAACAGGGGCTCGTTTCTCATTTTCGTTAGCTAACCTGTAACATACAAGAGCAACATATTAGAACACAAATGATTATTTTATTTTATTTTTTACAAAAAGTAATTGTAGTTTAATATTAAATCATTAAAGAGTAACTAAACCCTAAAACAACTTTTTTTAGTTAATGATATGTATGGATGGGGCCTTATTAGTGCTGTCCATTGATCTGACTAAAAGTTTTGACAATTGAGTATAAAGTATATTAATTTTAAAAAATATGGTGTAAAACCGTCTAAGTGCTGCCCCCTTCAGGTTGAACGATAATTATTGTAGTTGCTAAAACTGTGACGTATACTGGCTCGACTAACGGCTCACGACCCATGACCCTGGCATTGTTTACTCCTGGTATAAAAACATCTTGTTCTGTCAAAACCTGTAGCCAGTCAGCGTATATTAGCATCTAGTTAGCATAGCCGTTTATATAGATATTTTGATTATTTCTCATAGCCTAGATAATTAAATAGCATAGCAGTTAGTTCTTAGTGTAGTATTGTTATAAGCATAGTTAGTTAGTGGCACAGTATTGCATCAGTTAGGATAGCTTTAGGTTAGCATAGATTTTTTTTTTTTGCATTAGAGCTGTATTTAGTGTGGTCGTTAGAATGGGGCGTAGGTGTAGTGTTGCTGGTTACAACAGCACTGTTGGACTGCATAGCTTTCCAGCAGACTTAGAAATTAGGAATAAGTGATTACATGCACTTGGCCTGGGAGACCGAGAGTTACCGCTGAGAGCTGGAGTGTGTGTCGCGGTGTCCCCAAATTCCCTGTGTTCCGGCGAGGGTGTGTGGCCCTTTAAGGCAGGTGACGTCGGGCTAATCATTGATGAGGAGCGCCGGCACACCTGGGGAATCACAGGGACCAATGAGGATTCTCATTGTTTAGTTTAAAAGGGGACACACAGACAGACACGAGAAGCGCAGACACACAGGACAGAGAGGAAGAGGGACACGACAGAGCGGACGGGGAAAGACCGCCGGACGAGGAGAGATGGGCCCTGGCGGACGCCGGGCAGGGAAGAAGGAAGCCGGGAGGACCGCTCGTGACCTGAGCCCAGTGGACCCAAGAGACGGCAACCGGTCGGGCGAGTGCGGAGGGCTGAGGAAGAAGCCTGGACCCCCCCTGAGACCGGAGAGCCTAGGCGACCGGTCGGGCGAGTGCGGAGGGCTGAAAAGGAAGCCTGGAGCCCCTGAGACCGGAGAGCCAAGACGAGGGACTGGGACGGACGAGGGACTGCGCCGGTAGTGGAGAGGGCAGGTGGACGATGACGGAGTCGGATGGAAGCCGCGTCGGGAGGATTCCGAGAGAGACCCGAGGCCAGGGGACCCGGAGGCGTGACTGGTAGGTCGGGAAGCGAGGGGCCGACGAGGAGGCCTGGGGTGACCCGCGACCAGAAAGAGAGCCAGGGACTGGTACGGTCGAGGAACTCCGGCGGGGAATCGATGGACTGCTGAAAAGGGAGAGAAACGGCAGAAGAAGCGGAGGAGAGAGAGGGAGACGGAACTCCGGAAGCGACAGATCCCTGGGGAGAGACCGTGTACAACGCTCATAAACGATAAGTAAAGGGACGTGTCCCGAATAACGCTGTGTGCTGTGGGTTTTATCTGTGTTTTTAGAGCGTCGGTTGAACCAGATGTTGTATTTGTGTTTTAGCCAATTAAAGCAGTGAACGAAGGACTGGGAATTCGAAGCCAGCCAGGACCGCCGGGAGGGCATTGAAGGACAGACTTACCGGGCTCAGAAGGACGGCTGGAGACCAGGAATAATCCCTGCCATCTCCTTCTACAGACTGCCGACAACCCACTACTTTGTGACTCTTTCTTTTATTAGTTATAGCCTTTCCCCTTTTTAACTTATTTATCCAGGCCTTTTTATTGGATATAACTTGGACTCTTTTTAACTTTGTTTTAATAAACTGTTGTTTTATTCTAAGCTCGTCCCCCTCGCATTCTTTGTGGTACCTAGTTTGGTGATTCAGAACGAACCAGGGCCCCCGTGACATGTGCAACCTGCATTTTACACGGGATTGCTTCTCTAACGCAATGGAGGTGGAAATGGGCTTCTCCAAAATGCTCACGCTAAAAAGCACTGCAGTGCCAAACGCTGCTCCTCTTGCACGGACTCCACCACTGCAGCAGTGTCTTCAGGTAAGTGAGCATATATTTATATAAATATTTATCCTATTAAACTAAAATTAATTCATCAGTTTGTCATATTCCCAGTTAGATACACTATGCTAAACGTTAGCTTCAGCTACTCCTGATACCGTGGCGCTAACGGGTCTGTCGCAGACTTGTGTAGATACTCCCTTGTTTCTCAGCACACACATATATCTAGCATTACTATGTTATTACTCAATATTACGTTAGTCTTTTCTCATACTTTGCTGTACGTGTATCAGTGATGCAGCACTAAAGAAGCTTTATTTTTGTGACTTTGGACTTGGCCAAACATACGTCTCTTGACTCGTGTGTTCTAACAGAGGGCATTTTTACGCTGTCTTGGATAGCTGTGTTGGACTTGTGCGTGTTGTGTAAAGCTTGCTCATTTAATTAAAAGCAGCAAAAATGCGCACTATTGTTGTAAACTGCATATTGCTGCTCCACGAGGCTATATGTGACTGTTTGTGTTTGGCCATGTCTTATTTGAGATTCTTCGCTTTGTGAGAACATTTGTGTCACTATTTATTTATTGCATTGTAAAATATCTGAAATGATTGAATTTAGGACTATAATTCTAAATAAAAACGCAAATGATTATATGTTTTAGCTTAAGATGACCAGAGAAATTGGGTGACAGACAGAACCAGTCAGCTCCAGATCTGCAGGTGTGCAGACTAAGGTGAAGCCTATCAGGAGAAGCAAATGTGAGTTTGAATACTATTGTATTGTACTGTACTATCATATAGTCAAGATGATTTAATGTTGTTTTGCACTTTTAATGCTTATTGATTAATTTATTATAATTTGCACAGCCACCCAGGCCAGAATGCCTAACAGGAGTGTGTGGTGTGCCACAGGCACACTGATGGAGTCTTTCACAGAGTGTCCCAGGGCAACCTCTGCACCAATAAAGAGGAAAAGATGTGACGTGTCCACTGATGACTCAAGCTACTATCCAGATGGAAGTGAGAGCACTATGGACTGTACCAGGTAATCTGTTTAGTCTCATTAGGTTTTTCAGTTATATTTGACTGTTTCTAAAAAACTTTTTCTTTTCTTTACTTTTACATAGCGTCTTCAAAGAAGTGTTACCACACAAACATACTAAGTACATAGTTTATTAAGATAAATTGCTGGAGCTTTTTAGAAAATGCCCTGTCTGCAGCTGGAGTTGTGCTGTTTCACAATCAACCATTGGGACACTTCTCCAAGTCAAACAGCACTGTGCTCACTGCGAGTATTCCAGGGACTGGTCGAGCCAGCCAACGGTAAACAATATACCAGCGGGAAACCTACAGCTTTGTGCAGCTGTTCTGTTCACTGGCTCATCATTTTGCCAGACACCAAAGGTGAGAGATAATATACGGTGCCCTTATGTTTGCACACCAAGTCATTTTATGAAGATGTCTGTTTTTTTTCTTTAGTTCTTAGATGCTTTCAAAATCAAGGGAATCTCTGAGCAGTGCTTCCACAAGCATCAGGCCAGACTCCTTATTCCCAGTGGAAGATTGAGCAGGATATCCTTATTGAAAACACCATTGCTGCTGGGGCTGTGACTCTTGGTGGGGACATGAGCTGATTCACCCGGTAATAAATAACTTTTTTATGTATATACATACATACAGCAGCTGCTGCTGCTGCTACCAGGCTTTGTTGACTAAAGTGCAAATAACAATTGTAGGACATTCAGCAAAATATGGCAGCTACACAATGATGGATCTCAAAGCCAAAATGGTCATAGACATCCAACTAGTCCAGGTACTACACAATGAAGTATTTTGTTATGTGAAAAACTATATACTGCGCATTGCTCTAAAGTATTTTTGAGTTTGCAGAGCAATAAAGTCGAAAACAGCCAACAAATGGAGAAGGAAGGATTTGTAAGAAGCCTGTCTCTTCTTGAGCAAAGAGGTGTCGTGGTCCAGTCCTTGGTGACCGACCGACATTCAGGTGTACAGAAGTTCATGAGGGAGCAAAAAAAGGACATTAGACACTTCTTTTACCCTTGGCATATGGGAAAGGGTTTTTTATTTATATATTTTTATATAGATGTATATGTGTGTATGTATGTATATATGTTGCTACATGTTTACTTTAAGTTTTATAGCTGATTTACAGAATTGTGTAGTGTGTAAGTCCAATTATAAATGCTTCTTTAGAAGTCCTTTATTTTATTTTTATTTTATTTATAAAAAAAAACATATTCAAAAATCCAGTGGGGGAAGAAAACCTCTGTATGGTCCTTCAGGAAACTCTTCCCTGATCCTGGTCACAGCGCAGGAAGGTATGACCACTCTTACGTGTTGGCCAAGGTACCCCCAGCACCACCTCACGACATTGCGATAAGCAAGATGTCTGTAACGACTGAAGAAGAGGAGGTGCACGTGTATGTTGAAGTGGAGGGTAAAAAAAAAATAAAATGATAATAATATTGATCTTTTCATACTGGAACTAACCTGTTTGTAAGTGTATATTCCATTTCACCAAATAACTGGAGATGAGTGCCATATACAGCTTGTAATACATAGGGGTTTAGAGCTACTGGCTCAAAGCCTGGATGGGCTGTTATGCAATCTACTCCACCAATCTGGTCACACCTATGCATTACCTATAATATGAGAATGCTTACTTTTACTTTACTTTGTTAGGATGATTTATTTATTATTTGATATGCGAGGATTGTGGGTTTTGTGTCGATTACTTAGTAAATGAATTAAGTGTACTGAACAATCTGGGTCTTGTCATATTTCATAGCTATACCTTGGGTATCTCCCTACAACAGACATTCTCTCCCGGGACAGTGAGCTGCAGTGCCCACAGGTGCACCTGTTGAGACAATAATTTCTAACTAGATTTCAAAATTTTTTTTGCTTAATTATTAACACTACATGCCAAAATCAAACTAAATGCATAGGTTTACAATTTTTAAAAAGTTCGTTAGCCTTTGCTGAGCATTAGCCTAAATTAGCCATAATGCTAATTTTTACCACTCCGACACTAGCCCCATTCTCTCTTGCGCTGCTCCTTCGATAGCATTGCCGGTATCTGGGCCCGCGACTTGAGCCAGCGGCTCGAATTGATAAGGCTCTGGCCCTGTCTGTAATGACAATTCACCCTCCTCCTCTTCGGGTGAAGGAGGGGGAGAAAAGTCCTCCACTTCAAATGACCGCTCTGTTGCAAAGCTACTTGCGTCACTCCAGTCACTCTACATCTGTGCACTTCTCACATCTGAGCTGTCAATCAATCCGCATCTGTCTCCGCCCACTTTTCCAGCATTTTTCAAATATTGCCAGTGGGCGAAATTCGGTTCTGACCAGGGGTTTAGTTGCACTTTAAGAAGGCCACGCACCAGCTTCGTTCCAGTGAATATAAAGATATTCTGAGCGAGCACGGCCTTATATAGCCCACCAGCGTTCTGTTTGGTTTCCATGGCAGTGACGCACGTACGTGGCGGTGCGCTTAAACTTCGCTCTTATTTGTTAGCTTTCAGGCTTTATTATTGTGTTAGCATAGGCTATGGGTGACATATAGTTGCTGCTTCCTCGGTAATGTCCGGAGCCACCAGTTCACCTGCCATGAGGACATCCTACTGCGGCCTAACCTACGGGACAAGTCCATCTCTGCCCACGTGTTCGCTCGGACCCACAGGTGAGCCGCACTCTCTGGCCTCGTGCACGTATGAATGCTTATTCTACTCGGGCCTTGTGCTTCCACTACAGTCTCTTCATTAAATCATTGTATTCTCTCAGTCTTTGATTGATTGATTTTTGCTACAGTAGCTTTATGACAAGGGTAAGAGATGCTGATGGAGTTAAGCTAACCCCTATTCTGGCTTTCACTGTCTCTCTGAGCGCTTTTATGGCTGCTGACTGATCCAGGCTGATTTCCTCCAATTGACACCAATCCAATCCAGTCTGACAGTTTGGCAGATAGAGCCTGAACAATAGTTGATATTATTTTAGCTTTTGTCGTTGAGCAAACCTCAACCTTTCATAAACTATTTTCTTTTAAAAGTATCTTATGCATATTTGAAACTATATGAAAACACTAACTACTCACAGGCTTATCCTAAATATGTTATTTATCATTTATCATTGACTGAGTAAATCCCTGGGGACATTAGGATTTTTTTTTATTTGAAGCAACACTCTTTACATTCAATGTCTTTGAACTCCTCTGGAAGAAAAAAAAAAACAAAAAACATCAGCATTTATAAAAAGCCCAAAGCTGCAACGTTGAAGAAGTCTCCAGTGATGGTTGCTCACGGCAACACTTGTCCTAGATGTGCAGTAAGGTCTGCTGCTGAGAGTTTGTCCAGACTTGAAAAATGTACCTTTTTACTGTATTTATGTTTGTCTCAAGAAGAAGACACGGCGTCTCAAGAGTGAGGAGAGGATATTGAGTGGTGAAGGTAAAAAAGTCTTCACCATGTGTACAGATATAATTCTTCACACTCTGTTTTGTTTTACAAGGCTTTGAAATGTTCTTCTAAACGAGTTGTTTCCCCAAGTGTTTCAGATGAGATTCTATTTTTTATCTTTGAATATAGCTGTGAATACAAACATTACTGTATGCTGCTGAAGCCAGTGAGAAATCAAAATTTAAACCGTCAGTGTGGACAGAACAATGTTTGACTGATTGAAGACACATGAGCCCCTCACAGAAGTTAGAGCTGATTATAACTGTAAATTCATGTCAACCTGTAGTTTTTTTAACTGGGCCTTCAGTCTTGTTGCCAAGAAATTCGGATGTTTGTAGGTTTAAACTGCATTTTTGTCCAGTGTGAAACAATGGCTCTAAAACAGAATGTGTTTTCTGATAAAGTAAGAAAGATAATGGTCATGTTTTACAGAATTTACTGATTAAGTGTTTTTTTAAAATAAGAAACATTTAAACCTGCTATAGGCCAAAAAATTCAACCAAAAATAAATAAATAAATTCAGGAGAAAAGCAGAATAGGAGAATTTTAAATATAACTAAATTTCCTCAGAAAAAAAATAATAATTTGTGAATAGCTTCTGTACAATCTCACTCACTGAGCTCTCTACAGGAGTGTGAGGAACCACGGCCCCAGGCCCAGTGCCTCAACAGTGAGGACCAGTCTATAGTCCAGATGCAGATGACCTACCCCGACCTGGTCTTCAGGGGCCGACCTCTGCGCCAGGACAGAGCTCACAGTGATACCAGCTCTGCACAGTATAAAACCCCTCATCTGCCCCATAGAAGGCCCACTCAGAGGGGTCGAACCGCTCCCCCAGGGTCAGGTTAGAACAGGTAATGACCCCCAGCATTAGGTTAGAACAGGTAATGACCCCCAGCATCAGGTTAGAACAGGTAATGACCCCAGGGTCAGGTTAGAACAGGTAATGACCCCAGGGTCAGGTTAGAACATGATGGAACATGAGATTTCTCACACATGTATTTTTCTCATTTATTCTTTTGACTGATGGTCACATGCAGAGCTACAGTTTAGAGACATACACAGTCTAAAAAACACCTGTTCATGCAAGTCTTTGGACAGTGCCGTAACTCAAGGAGGACATGTGGACTCCACAGAAAGCCCTGGGAACAAACCCATAAGCTTCTTGCTGGGAGATAGGCGTGTTGACCGCTCTGACACTATGGACCCCTAGTCAGCTCCTACAATTAAAAGTAAAAAAAAAAAAGTAAGTGAGCAAAAATAAATCATGTTTTTCTTTTTTGTTATGAGCAAACCAAGATCAAGATTAGCTTGGATTTGTAAATGTGGTCTGATCCACTTTTCCCTGTAATGAACAGTAACGCTCAGCAATATTTCACACACAGCCTTCATGTAAAATGAAGGCTGTGTGTCAATAAGGACAATAATTATAATATCATTAAATAAGTTTATATCAACTTAACTACGATGCTTCAATCCATGTATACCTTCATTTACAAATAATGTCTGTACTTTCAGATGTTTGTGACCATCACAAAGAGAATAAAGAGCTCGGTGTGAGGCCAATGAAGAGCCAGAGAAAGTGGAACAGCTCCATGTCCCACACACCTGTGAGACTGAGAACAAACAGATAATATCAGTGGAAGAGGCTGAGGAGCAGGACTCAGTGGAGCCGACATGTCCAGCAGGCTGTCAGCACTGCAGCCAGGACCATGTCCCTGCACAGACCCGGGACGAAGAGGAGCTGGAGTCTCTGTGACCTGCACTCCACACACTGTGGGTTCCACAGCAATTTACTCAGGGTCTTTTCTTTAAAGCAGCCCAGGTGCCACTGACAACCCAGGGTCATACTTTCATGATTTATTACTTTGCAATAAACAGGTCCAGGAAATAGGGCACACAAAGCCAGGCAAAACAGGGTTCTTCCTCACTTATCACATGAAAGGGAATAATGATAAATCTAGAATAATAAAACACAATGGGGACGTAAAAATAGTAAAGAATTTTGCTTGGCTGTGGGACATAAATGTGATCCATTTATTCCAGATTTGATCTAATTTGTCCCTTTGGATTCTTAGAGAGTCGATTTTGTCAGAATTGCCCCAACAGTGTCATTTTTATTGATGTGTTACAGAAATGTTTTCAGTTATCTGCACAGATAACTGATCAGGTCAAGTTGATGATTTATTGAATTGTTACACTTCATTTGTTTTAAATGTTATGGACGCCATTGCTCCTGTAAAGGTTAAAGTGATCAGGAAGAGGCAGAAGGCATCAAGGGACCCCTATTATTCAATCTTTCCATGTTTCCTTTAGGCCAGTTAATACGCAGCTGTGGCGCATCCTACCATAATTATACAGATGACACTCAGATTTACATTTCACTCACAGCAGCTGAAAATGGACCAATCCATTCACTGTGTCACTGCCTCCGACAGAGTGACGTGTGGATGCAAAATAATTTTCTCCAACTGATCAGAGACAAGACAACACTAATTATCTTTGGGAACAGAAACAAAGAGAAAGTGTCAGCAGTCACCTCGAGTCTCTTTCTCTAAAATCTAAAAATCAAGTTAGAAATCTTGGGGTCATCATGGACTCAGACTTAAATTTCCACAGTCACATTAGGTCAATTACATCATCTGCATTTTATCACCTTAAAACATTTCCAAAGTCAAAGGGATAATGTCTAAACCAGACTTATAGAAACTTATTCATGCTTTTATCTGCAGCAGGTTAGATTACTGTAAAGCCATTCTCACTGGTCTCTCAAAACGAGTGTTAAGACAGCTGCAGTTTATTCTAAACGTGGTTGCTCGGGTTCTAGCAAGTCTCTTAATGGTTTAGCACCAGAATATATTTCTGAAATGCTAGTAGCTTATGAACCTCCTCGGACTCTGAGAACATCTGGGACAGGACTTCTGCTCGTGCCCAGAGTTAGAACTAAACCTGGTGAAGCAGCGTTTAAGTTTCTAGCATCTTCTCCCAGATGAAGTAAAACAAGCCTCAACTTTAGCAATGTTCAAGTGGAGGTTAAAAACCTTCCTCTTTAGCTCTGCCTACACCACAAGTTAAAATGTTTTTTATCTGCACTTATCTTTTAAAATGTTTAAATTTTTTTCTATGTTTTTTAATCTAATTCTTGTAAATTGTCTTTATTGTCCTGTAAAGCACTTTAGGTTACCCAGTGTATGATTTGGGCTTTATAAATAAAATTGCCTTTCCTTTTCATAATATATTTCTTGCTGGCTGCTAAAAGAGCCTGCAACAATTTTGTATCTTCCCTCCTTTCCAGATACATTTTTATTTTTTACATGTAAAAAAATACAATTAAAAAAATAGTTTAAAGGCATTTATTTTTACAGTGGTATCTGTCGACAGTAGCCATGGAATCACCACTGCCTAAAAATATTTAGATCAATGTAAGTGTGTGGTATATTTTGAGTGTTGTATATGTATGTTGGTCCTGAACATCCTGTGGAGCAAGGCTACAACAAAAGCAAAAATTGAAAAGTTAGAGTGTGCTATAAACAAAATGTTTAGGTTTCCAGTCATAATACATCAACACATAATACAAGGTTGGTATAAAAGGTATAGCCTACAACCAGGGGTTTATTGCATACAACACTGAAACATTAAGTGTATAGATAAAACAGGCCTTATAATACACTATAATACACATAAACACATATTTGGCTTTATAAGATTTTGGACAAATGAGGGCTACAGGCTTATTTTAAAAGCAGGTTTGCCATTGGGTTCTGTAGGTCACAAGCATAGCTCTGTTTAACCCAGTTCAATAGTTCTGTGTCACAACAGAGGTGTAAAATAATGAAGTTATTGTAACAGGCATAATAATAAATGTACATTATAGCAATTTGAAGGAGAAACAGTCTTAATGCATCATGATTCTTGCATTGTGGCAGCGTGTGTAAAGCTGTTACAGCAACTCGACATGTGGGGCAAATAAAAACAGATCATCTACTCTTGAATTTAATTCATGTTTCAGATTTATGATACAATGAATGAGAAAATAATGCTTACAATCAGACAGTGGCATAAAAGTGTCCAGCACATTTACTGTCAAACAGAAAACCCCTTCCTACTATACTCTGTAAGTCTAGACTAGATCTGCTTTTAAAAACAGGGACCTGGACCAGACTTGTTTGATTTTAAGATGCTTTTAAGTATATTTAGTGTGAGGGCCACTGCTGTCACAGGTGTGGTCTAAAGACAAACTCGAACACTTGTAACACACTATATAATACTATATATATAGACTGCCCCAGGGCATCTGTGGCTACAGTTGTAGCTTACCACCTCCAGTGTCTGACTGTGTAATTGGAAAAGGTACTGTAGCTAATAAAGGCCTAGCACCTGCACAAGCATAACAGTTTCGCTTTGGGTCATTTTGCTCAACAGTATATACCAACCAATTAATCCATTCATTCTTTTCGGCATAACCTGTTTCCACAGAGATGGTTTGCTGGACAGTCTCTACATCAGTGTCAGTATTACCAGTAGCTTGTGTGACATTAATTCTAAATAGACCCAATGGATCTTTCCCCGTGATGTAAACCCCGATAACAAACATGTGTGAACCCCCCACCCTTGGCTGTTTCAGTGAGAGTGAGTTCATTACGTGTCTCGGTTACAGTCAGCCTTTGTTTCAGGTCCGGTGAAGAGCAAGGCTGAGGATTGTATCCCCAGTCCTGGGGACCTGTGTTTGCGATTACATTTCTCCAGGAATCACAGGCTTTGTGACCTCCCGTGATGCAGATGTAGTTCACTGCTCCAATCCAGGATGTCTCTCTGTTTCTTTCAAAGTCTATGACAGAGCAGAGATTAATCGGAGCAACACAATCAATTTGAACAACACAATTTATCATCAGAATTGCGTCTGGGTTATCTCCTACTTCCCTTTTCCCTCTAGCAAGTACAGTATTGTTCCGCTCTACTTTGGGAAGGTGCCTCGAAATGCCATATTATGGGTATTGTTATTATAAGGGATAGAGCTAACAGAATGCATAGGGTAGCCTGGCTCCGCCCTCCTACGTACTTCCGCTCAATTTCATTTCGCTTTAGTACTTAGTCTGGGATCGCTGTATATTCTTAGGTTTCCAGAAATCAATTTTTTGTGGGACAAATCAGCGAACAGAGGGAGTGACTTGTTGTTTCCAGTCGGTTTCGGCGCATGATATACGTCACGACCACACGTTAGCGATTGGCTATGGCAGATCCTGAGTGACTCTGGGCAGATCCAATAGTTTTAAACTTCAACAGAGTTCCCGCATACAAGGAAGTAAACGCTTGTCAATGGAGCGAGGCCAGACTCTCTGTACAAATGAAATGTACGAGAGTCTGGTAGAACCAGGCTATGCATAGGGTGCCTCTGAAGCCAAACCCAGTCATGCGGTATGAATGCCATGGTTTGACGGTGTTCTGCATGGTGTCTGAGTACTTATCTTACTTTAGAACTCTGGCTCTTTTGCAGTGAGTTAGATGTACCCAAGTACCACGCTCAGCAATCCGCACAGCTGTGGGAGTAGATAGTAGAACCTGATATGGACCTTCCCAGCATGGTGAGGACCAGTTCTTTCGTTTCAACACCTTGATGAACACCCAGTCCCCTGGCTCCAGAGGTTGACTTCCTGCTTCGACTTGTCCTGTGGGAGCAAAAACTGTAGACATAGTTTTTTTGCATTTCAACATTTTAGCCATGTAGTCTGAAATGTGTTCAGTATCTTCTGTGTCATCTCCCTTCAACTGTATAGTTGGAACTCTGTAAGGTCTGCCATACAAAATTTCATATGGTGAGAGCCCTTTAATGCTTGGCTGTATGTGTAAGCTCAACATTACCAGTGGGAGACAGTCCACCCAAGACTTTCCTGTCTCCTCCATTGCTTTTCTGAGCTTTGCTTTAACTGTTCCATTCAGCCGTTCAATCCTTCCAGCCGACTCAGGATGGTAGCTGGTAAGTATTTCATTTGTATGGAAAAAAATCTGTGATAGTTCAGATATCACTGTGTTCCTGAAATGGGAACCATTGTCACAATAAATTTGTGTTGGAAATCCAAATCTGGGTGCAATCACTGTGGCCAGTGCCTTCGCCACTGTTAGTGCATCGTTAGTTGCTGTTGGTATCACTTCTGCCCAACCAGAAAACAAATCAATAATGGTTAAACAGTATTTTTTTCCTAGACATTTGTTCAGTTCAATAAAGTCCATGGATATATGTTTGAAAGGGTAACTAGGCTCCGGTATACGTCCTGGTAATGGCCTGAGCCGTCCTTGTGTGTTATGTTTAGAACAAATAATACATGATGCACAAAAGTTTCTGGAATAGTTTTGGAATCCATATGCTGCAAAGTACTTATTTATCATCGCTACCATTCCCCCTGTTGAGACATGCGTTAGCCTATGACTCAAAACAGCAGCATATCTGAAAAGAGCCTTGGGAAATATTGGTCTGTTCTCAGTGTCAACCCAAACAGATGAGCTGTTTAAAGTAGTATTTTTCTTCAACCAGAGTTGTTTTTCAGAGTCTGGTACCTTTGAATGCATGTCCTTCAACAAGTCCTGGTCAATATGGTCTGTAGTGTCTACTGCTGCGTATACAGAGTCCTTGTCTGGTGGCCTTCCTGCAGCGTTCTTAGCTTCTACATCTGCTTTTTTGTTCCCAAGGGAGACTAAGTCTGTTTTAGATGTATGTGCTGTCCATTTACAAACCGCTACTTCCAAAGGAAGTTGAATGGCTTCCAATAGCTGTAGGATTAAATCTTTGTGTGTAATTGGCTTGCCCGTGGAAGTGATCATCCCTCTGTTTTTCCACTGTTGAGCAAACACATGTAAAGTTAAAAAGGCATATTGACTGTCAGTGTATACAGTGATTTTTTTATCCTTTCCCAGTTTGCATGCTTCGGTTAAAGCCACTAGTTCAGCTGCTTGTGCTGAGCAGTGGACAGGTAATGAACCAGATTTAAGAACTCGGTCATTAGTCACAATTGCATATCCTGAAGCATTAGTCCTGTCCTGTCATTTTTTACATGAGCCATCTACAAACATTATAATGTCCGCTGAAGTTAAAGGCATGTCCTCTAAGTCCGGTCTAGGTAATACTGTTTGTGCCGTCTCAGTTAAACAATCATGTTTGTCTCCATCTGATTCGTTTGGTAACAGTGTAGATGGATTCAAAGTGTTGCACCGCTCAATGGTTAAATGAGGTTGTGTCATAAGTATTGTCATACAACTTAAGTGTCGAGCTGGAGACATAAACGATCATTTATTCTGAAGCAATAGCACTGCAACTGCATGTGATACTTTCAAAGTTAATGGATGGAACAAAACCAGTGTAGCTGAGCTCTGAACAGCTAAAGCTGCGGCTTGGACAGCTTGGAGACACGGTGGCATGGCCCGTGAAATGGGGTCTAAACGTGGTGAGAAGTACCCCACTGGCCGTAGTTTCCCTCCAAATGGTTGGGTGAGAACACTGGTCATGAAACCATTCCTCGAGTCACAGGTCTGAATAAATTCTTTTGAATAATCTGGGAGCACCAGCACTGATGCTCCCACTAATATTTGTTTTATATTAGTAAAAGCTGCTTCGCCCTCTGCAGTCCACTGAATGACATCTTGTGCTGCCATTGGGACATCAGATATTAAACATTGCAGTGGTTGTGTTGTTTCTGCATAATTAGGTATCCATTGTCTGCAGAAATTAGTCATGCCCAGAAAGGACATCATTTGTTTCTTTATCACAGGTCTGGGCGCCTTCAAAATAGCAGCCTTCCTGTTTTCCTCTAATTGTTTACCATTGTGTGTGAGTTGAAAGCCTAAATATTTGATTTGTGTTTTCCACAGCTGCAGTTTGTTTTTACTTACTTTGTGACTTGCTCAAAAAGGAATGTGAGCAGAGCCAGAGTGTCTGCTTTACACTGCTTCTCTGTGTCCGATGCTACTAAAATGTCATCGACATAAACAATTAACTGACTGCCCTGTGGAGGGTCAAATTTGGACAAATTAGCAGTTATTGATTGACAGAATAACGTTGGTGATTCGCAGTACCCCTGGGGTGCACGTGTGAATGTTAGTTTACGGTTTTTGTACTGGAATGCAAACCAGAATTGTGAATCTGGATGCACTGGGATGGAAAAAAATGCATTTGCCAAATCAATAACTGTAAAAACTTTTGCTTTAGGATTTAAGTCATTTAGCAATGTGTTTGGATTTGGCACCAAAGGTGCTCTTGGAATTACAGCGTTGTTCACGGCTTGTAAGTCCTGTGTCATTCTCCATCCTGTTGATGGTGCAGCTTTTTTAACAGGAAATAGAGGAGAATTACACGGAGAGTCTGGACACTCTCTGATCACCCCCGACTTCTTTAGTGCTTCCACTAAAGGTGCAATACCGTCCTCAGCTTCCTTTTTTAATGGATATTGTCTTTGATATGGTCGAAAAGACCCTTTAGGAGTAATTTTGTATGGTTCTACTCCTTTAATTAACCCTACATCAGCCGGACCTTTAGACCACAATCCCTCAGGGATGTCTGCTAAGGCCTCCTCCTCTTCGTGTGTCAGCACAAATCATTCTGAGAACTCTGTGTCCACAGTAAGCTGGACACAGTCCTCCAATGTTGATTTTGCTGTTAGTCTTACTGCTTTCATACCGTAGGGTGTTGTGACCACCCCGATATGAAGATCTGCCATCAGATCTCGTCCTAATAAATTTATTGGGCATAATTGGGAGATTGCAAACGCAGCTTTTGTTTCAGTCTGTGGGTCTTTAACGTTTAACGCATGCGTAAGTGGTTCAGACAAAATGTGTCCTGTCGCAGATTTAACTCGAAGTACATTGAATGGATGAGTTGTAAATTTACTTTCTGCACATTCATTTCGAATAATTGATCTACACGCTCCCGTGTCACAAAGGAATTCAATGAAATAGTCGTCTATTACAAGATTTATCATTGGTTTTTGTTCATAAGCTAAAAACACCTCAGTGTTGTCCAGGGACAGAATTTCCCCCTGTACATCTTCATTGTTTGTTTGTTGTGATTGTCGTTCGTTAGTGTTACTATTGCTTTGATAGTTAGGACTGTATGTTTGTGTGTGCATCTG
Source organism: Neodontobutis hainanensis (assembly GCA_024349245.1). Classification (NCBI taxonomy): domain Eukaryota; kingdom Metazoa; phylum Chordata; class Actinopteri; order Gobiiformes; family Odontobutidae; genus Neodontobutis; species Neodontobutis hainanensis. Next base: position 1,677,869 of record JALDNG010000167.1, on the reverse strand, counting down.
ACCTTCAGTACCGACGGTTAGTCAGGACTGGCTTTCCTGAGGCCTAGGTCCCGGGGAAGCCCCGTCTCTCCCTCCTCTCCCTGATCCGTTTCAATTGCCTCGGCCTCTGCCTCTGCAATCTTTTGCCCAATGACCTCTCCGACCACAGTTGAAGCACACATCGCTGTCCACGCCACGCCATGCACGTCCAGTCCCGGCCCCTCCACCTCTGTGCTTGCCTCTTCGTTCATCAACATTTCCTCGAAAAAATAAATCAGAGTCAGTGGAATTCATAACTATAAATGTTTCACTCGCTCGTTTTCTCTTTTTACTGTTTTTTTCTTTTTCCATGTTCTCAGCATGCATTGCATACTCCTTTACCATTGATAAAGGCGCTGTGGCCCATCCAATTTGATGTTTTTTCACAAAATGAGCAAGTTCAGGTTTTATTCCACATAGGAATGCATTTTTTAGCTGATTAGCATATGGTGAGGTTTCTTGATTAACAGGCTGAGTTATACCACTATGTGTGTCAAACACTTCCTTTAATCTGTTAAAATACACAAGCACTGACTCTTCGTCGTCTTGTTTACAGTGAGCTGTTTTAGAATAATCTGCACGGCCATGGTAATGATCCACTATTCTGGTCAACAGTAGCTCCACACGAGTACCCCATAAACCTTGGTTATACAATATTGGCTTTGCATCAACCAGTGGGTCCCATGTGTCTTTAACTAAGCACCAGTCAGCTTTTAACATAACTCTTAGCGCACGTTCTATTTCAAGTGTATCCAGATTGTAACTTTCACAGAGTCTGTAAAACAGTATTTTGAACTCCCCAGTATTTGTTTTCAGGTACAGAATATCCGTCGTCGCCTCCTTCACATCGAGCTCTGTCCACGGTCTATAAACTCGGACTGTAGCTGGCTGGTCATCTTGACCCGCTCTCGGATTTGGCATTTGAATTAATGGATAAGCTTCAGCGGGGTCATATTCTGTTTTCAATTCATTATATTTAGTAGTAGTAGTAGTAGGATAGAACGACTCACCGCTTCGAGTTATGTGTCTGCACTCCCGGAGCTCTCCGCTTCCTGCTCCGCAGAAGACGACCAGGCCGCTGCTGTTCCAGAGGGAGCGGGAGGAGGAGGAGGGGCTCGAGGCCAATGCTGTGGCTGGGTTGGTGGCAACAATGCTTCAGGAATCAGCCGTGGAGTGCGGGTACCAAGACCTGTTGATTCTGGTCCTGGTTCGGATAGGGAGGGGGAGACGTTGTGCTGGGACCCAGGTCGTTCCTCAATTTTTTGTTCTCGCCGATAGTATGCATGTAAAGAAGGATAAGTTGAGATTGTTACAGGTTGTTCATCATTCAATTCTTTAATTTGTACAGCTTTATCTTCTGCTACAGTTCTATGTTTTTCCTCCTTTTTTCTATTCAAGTTCTCCTGTTTCTCCTGGGGTCTGCCTATTCTTCTTTTTTGGGCTTCAATAAGCCACTTTTGAGCCTGAGGCAGTCCTGCTTGCCTCTGTTTACTTTAGTGCACATCGGTCACAATATTTTTAATCAGCTCCTCGCAGTCCATTACTCGCAATTTACCAGAGAATCCATATCTCGCTTGCCATTTGCTCAAATGGATTACATTATCTGGGTCAAGTTGATGCATCAACTTAGCGTCACCAGTTAAGGTTTTTTCACAATCAGGCTTACTAGCCTTAGAGCCCATTATTCAGACTGAATCAACTTTTCACAGTAAATTAATCAAATGCAATCAATACACATTCGTATCCCACTCACACTCTCAATCACACTTCATCTTAACAATATTTATCAAAGGTTAGAAAAGGTTAGAAGGGTTATAAAGGTTACAAAGGTTACAAACCAACTTCATAAACAACTTGGTGTTTTTTTTTCTCTTTTCTCTCTCACTGCGTCTCAGTCTCATACAGTGACCAAATCCCAGCACAGCATCAGCAAATCACAGCAGCATTAGCGCATCACACAGCAGTGATGCGCTAATGACTTTACCAAGTCACACAGACTTCGGATCTATTTATCTCACTTAAAGTTGTTAGGCTAAGAATCTCGATAAAAGTCCATACTCGAGTTTACCTGTGCATCCAACGCACAATTTTACCGACATTCAGAGGAGGCCAGCCTATAAGAATGCGGCGCATTAGGATCCGTGCTGTTGATCTGTCTCAAATCTTGTCCTTCCTGAACAAGCTACATCTAGACCTTATACTCCTTATTGTAGTTAGTAATCCTATCTCGCATAGAATGGAACATGATCAACGTAAGACTCAGTTTTAAGGATCACATAAAAACTTACAGAGCACAAGGTATCTAGTAAGCTTACAATCCAGCAAGATTACAGTCTTTAACACCGATTAACATCAAACTGATCACGTTAAGGCCTCACTTACACTTATACAGTAAGGTCTTGACAAAAAAACATGCTTTCTCCCGTCACCTGGACGGTAACTTCAGCGTTTAGCGTTCTTCTACCATAATGATAACCACATGTAAATATTCTCAGATAAACACATGTAATCACCGAACCAGCAGAAGTAACCCAAACTACTACTTCTGGAAGTTTTGTTTGTTCACATTCACACAAAGCAAAAAAAAAATTTAACCCAGCTGGTTACCTGACTTTTGTCCAATGAATTCCCCGTTCAGATCTGTCTCTCGTCTCTGCTCTCTGTTCCCGTCACTGCTCTCCTCCGCGCTGAAGGAGTGGATGGTCTGGCCCGCACCGCTTGAAGCGCGCAGTTTCGGGACTTTTCAAAAACGCTCTAGGTTAGCGTTTTCCCATATATGGTTCAGGTCCGATCCTCCGACGAAGAGAAGAAAACAGGTGTTGGGATCCCCCAAATGTTAATATAATTTTTACTTTACAGATTAAATGAGCAGACGATGGAGACTGAGTATGATTTTAGAACAAAGCGTCAAGTTTTATTCCTTGCAAGGAATCAAGCAAAATACATGTCAGACACAGTTACAGGCTGATGGTTTTGATCTCTTTCTCTCTACAACGTAAACATTACATTGTAGTGATCTACAAGTTAAGCGTTAGTAGACATTCACCCAGAAGCGGTCCCTTTAAGGGAGCGGGTATTCAGAGTGAAGAGAGTAGAGAGTGGTGAGAAAAGTGATTGGGTTTGACAGTTGTTTTCGCTGTACGATTGTGTGTTTTGTTGGAGTGTTTAGTAAAGAAGACTCAACTCACCTCCGTCTCCAGTCTCATCACTTTACACACTCTACATTGGTGACCCCGACGTGAGTTGGATAAGTCGAATTATGTCACACAACGGCGGTGGTGAAAACGATGCCGTGGCGGCCACCGTCAAATTGCCGGACCTTTGGCAGAACAGTCCACAAGTGTGGTTTAAGCACATCGAGGCCCAGTTCCAGCTAAGAGGAATAACACAAGACGTTAAGTATTTTCACGTAGTAACGGCTTTGGACGCCTCGATGACGGAAAGTACGATGCACTTAAAACTTTCCTGTTGCGCCTTTTTGAACTGTCAGAACTGGAGAAGGCAGACCGCCTGCTTTCTCTGAATGGCTTTGGCGATAACAAGCCGTCAGAGTTAATGGAGAGGATGCTGACTGTGTTGGGAGCAGCAGATCCAGCTTTCCTATTTGCTCACGTTTTCCTGCGGCAGCTTCCGGCCCCCGTACGCACTGCACTGGCCAGTTCCCCCCTCCTTTCCTCCAAGGACTACCGGGCGCTGGCTGTGGAGGCAGACAGGATATTCCTTGCCAACCGGCAGCAGTTTGTTCATGCGCTGTTGCCCCCTCAGCCCACGTCTGCCCCAATTCCGCCCCCGGTGAACGAACCGAGTACCGCAGCTGCTGTAACAGCCCGCCGGCAGCGGAAGGACTGCTGGTGTTATTACCATTCAAGGTTTGGGGCCAAGGCCAAACAGTGTCGTCAGCCCTGCAGTTTTGGAGCCGAGGGAAAAGCCAGGGCCGGCACTCATTAGCAGCTATGAGTGCTGGCCATTACTGCAAGCTGTTTATTCATCACTGACGTTTTGTCAGGCCGACGGCTGCAAGTTGATTCTGGGGCTCAGTGCAGCATCCTTCCAGCCAAGCTGGTGTATACCATGGCTGGTGGGCATGGCCCTCCGATGGATGCAGCAAACGGCACACCCATTCGTACTTATGGCACTAGGTACGTTGAAGTGTGTTTTTCGGCGGGCGGCGTTTCGGCTGGGATTTTGTCATGGCCGCAGTGTCTACGTCTTTGCTGGGGGCAGATTTCCTCTGCGCTCACAGACTGTTAGTGGATGTTACAAACTGCTGCCTGATCGACGCACTTTCTTTTGCTTCGTACCCCTGCACGCTAGGCAGGGCTGGAGCACTTTGTCTAGCGAGTACGCTTGCCACTGGAGACCAGTACCAACGCCTACTGGCTGAGTTCCCCGACATCACCACCCCCACGTTCTCATCGGCGATGGCTAAGCGTGGTGTGGAGCACTACATCACCACAGTGGGCCCCCAGTCTACGCACGGCCCTGACGCCTCGATTCTGCCAAGCTTGCGATCGCCAGGGAGGAGTTCGCCACGATGGAGAGCCTCGGCATTGTGCGGCGCTCCAACAGCCCGTGGGCTTCCCCCCTGCACATGGTGACCAAAACTGATGGTAGTTGGCGTCCCTGTGGTGATTTTCGTCGCCTGAACAACGCCACCACCCCTGATCGCTACCCGGTGCCGCACATACAAGACTTCTCCGCCCACTTGGCCGGCGCCAAATTTTTTTCAAAGGTGGACCTGGTTCGTGGTTACCACCAGGTGCCGGTCCACCCGAAGGATATCCCCAAGAGAGCAGTCATCACACCCTTTGGCCTTTTTGAGTTCCTATGGATGCCTTTCGGCCTCAAGGGAGCAGCGCAGACGTTTCAGCGCCTTATGGACTCTGTGCTGCGGGACATGCCTTTCTTGTTTGTATATTTGGATGACATTCTGGTGGCCAGTGCGTCCGCAGACGACCACTGGGCGCATCTCCGGCAGTTGTTCGGCCGGCTCAGTGAGCATGGTCTCATTATCAACCCGGCCAAGTGCGAGTTTGGCCGGGTGTCTATCACCTTCCTTGGCCACTATGTCACCCCACAGGGAGCCATCCCCCTCCCTGCCAAGGTGGATGCTGTGGCCACTTTCCCACGCCCACGCACGGTGAAGTCCCTGCAGGAGTTTCTGGGAATGGTGAACTTTTACAACCGGTTCCTCCCCCACGCGGCCCAACTCATGCGGCCCTTGTACGACGCCTTGCGGGGTAGAAAACCGGCAAAGGTGTTGGACTGGTCCCCGGAGATGGCTGAGGCTTTTGACGCTGCCAAAACCGCGCTGGCCAATGCTGCTCTGCTGGCGCACCCGTCTCCTACCGCCCCCGTTACACTTACCACAGACGCCTCTGATTATGCTGTTGGGGCGGTGTGTGAACATTGGGTGGGCGGAGCCTGGCAACCGCTAGCCTTATTCAGCAGGAAGCTCCGTGACAACGAGAGGTCGTCAGCAGCGCCAGCTCTCTGCCATCTCCACATACACAACTGACATTCAGCATGTGGCCGGCAAAGACAATTTCGTCGCTGACTGCCTCTCCCGGGCGGTCACTGGGTCTGTCCACTTGAGCCTCGACTACGCGGCCATGGCTGAGGAGCAGGCCGCAGACCCTGAAGTACAGGCCTACAGAACGGCCCCTACGGTGCTACGCATGGAGGATATGGCGTTCGACACGGCAAACTCCTCTGTGACGTCTCTACTGGCCAGCCGCGCCCCATGGTACCTGCTGGCTGGAGGCGAAAGGTTTTTGACGCCATCCACGGCCTTTCCCACCCTGGGGTGAAGGCCTCCACCAAGCTGGTGGGAGCCAAGTTCGTCTGGCCAGGACTGCGGAGGGACGTTAGGGCCTGGGCTGCTGACTGTGTTGCGTGTCAGCGCGCCAAGGTGACTCGTCATACCAAGGCCCCTTTGGGGCCCTTCAAAGTGCCGGAGAGGCGTTTCGATCATGTGAATGTGGACCTGGTGGGCCCACTTCCCCCCTCCCGTGGTTATACTTACCTCCTCACTATGGTCGACAGGACCACTAGGTGGCCGGAAGTGTGTCCCCTTCATTACGTCAGCTGAGGTAGCCCGGGTGTTCATTACATCTTGGGTAGCCCGTTTCGGCACACCGTCAGACCTCTCTTCAGACAGAGGTCCGCAGTTTACATCAGAGCTTTGGACGGAGCTCGCCGAGGTCCTGCGAGTAAAGGTCCACCGTACCACAGCCTTCAACCCACAGAGCAACGGACTTTGCGAGCGTTTTCATCGGGACTTGAAGGCTGTGCTCAGGGCCAGCCTTACGGACAACAACTGGGCTGACCGCCTGCCATGGGTCATGCTGGGCCTTCGCTCTGCCCCCAGGAAGATCTTCAGGCTTCATTGCCGGAGTCGGTGTATGGCCAGCCTCTGCGCGTTCCGGGAGAATTCCTTTCAGATGCCACGGTCCCGTGGTCGGTCGCCTCACATTGGGCCGGGTTCAGGAAAATTGCAGAGGCCTTTGTTCCTGTTCCAACATCTCGCCATGGTTTTCCCCAGACCTACGTGCCTAAGGATTTACCGTCAGCCAAATATGTTTTTATTCGCCATGATGGTCATCGTACCCCATTGCAGCCCTACGACGGGCCCTTTCGTGTCCTGGCCGGAGGGTCTAAGAACTTTGTTGTGGATATGGGGGGTAGGCCTGAGCGGGTGGCTATAGACCGTCTTAAGCCTGCTCATGTGGATGTTGGCGAACAGCTTCAGCTGGCCCAGCCCCCAAGGAGAGGGCGCCCTCCTGCGTTCCCCTCGGCCCCTGCCCAAGCCCCTAGCACTGTCCCAGCCCCAACTCTTGGTTTTTGCCCCCCTCAGGTTAAGCGCAGCCGTTATGGCCGCCGAGTCTGTCCACCTGTCCGTTGACTCTTTGGGACTGTTATGAGAGGGACTGTTCGGTTGGGGCATCTGTTCGGACTGGGCCTATTATTTTTGAGAGAATTCTGGGGGGGCCTGTGTAGTGATCTACAAGTTAAGCATTATTAGACATTCACCCAGAAGCGGTCCCTTTAAGGGAGCGGGTATTCAGAGTGAAGGGAGTAGAGAGTGGTGAGAAAAGTGATTGGGTTTGACAGTTGTTTTTGCTGTCCGATTGTGTGTTTTGTTGGAGTGTTTAGTAAAGAAGACTCGACTCACCTCCGTCTCCAGTCTCATCACTTTACACAATCTACAACATTGCATTTTATATCAGACGGTTTAGACAGTGCTTTGGACAGTGACGATGGTAACCGCCTCTAGGGACCTACAACCCAGAAGCCAGGTGGTAATATGTCTAGGTCTATGTTGAAGGACAGGGCATGAACAAAATAACCCACAGTAATACTGAAATAATAATGATGGAAATATAGAATGTAAAATTCCCATAACACACCTCCAGTGTCTGACTGTGTATGAATGAATAATGGACTGCCTGTGTGCGCTTTAAGTCCCTTGGTCCCTTGGGAGAAAAGCGCAATAGACATCCAATCCCTTATTATTATTATTATAATACGTAAAATTATGATTATAATAAATAACCTTATCCACAATATGAAATCTCTTTACATAAAATAGAAGTAGTGCTGATGAGAAAACATTTTCAAGAGATATGAGAAAACAAAGTATAGGTTTTTCAAGAAATTAATTTTCGAGTTTAATTTTTGCCCGATGACGTCATCCAAAATGGTATCGTTTAGACTTCGTTTGTGCTGTGATCTTTTTTAAGATATTTTGAGACTAACTGCGTCATTTCCGGCCAGCTAACACTCACATCCGGCCAGTTTACAGACGGTTTTGTTTTGGTATAAACAGCATCTTTCTTTTGACAATTTCATGTATTATTCATATATATTTATATGTGCAAAAAATATTATATAGATACTAGTAGCTCACAATGCATTTGTCAACTTTTGAATTATTATTATTTTATTTTTAATAAGTGTTGATGTAGCTATTCACAAATTAACTGGAATTGCCATTATTAATTAGCCACCTATAGATATATATATCTCGACATAAGGTTTGTCACAAAATATGGAAAAATCGGTTATAATTCTTGTTTTTCAGGTTGTGTTGAATGCCACAAGCAGATGTGATAGAAAATATTTTAATTATCCAATTAAGTAAAGTAAATAATTCAGCCATTCATTTATTCAATTTTGTACAAGCCTACATAAGGGAATGATTTATCTTTAGTAATTTTTGCCCACATCTTTAGAAAAAGGTCTTGTCTTTATTCTATCCTCGTGCTTATTAATAATAGCACATTTATGTTTATGCTGATAATGCCATGTGGTTTTTCAGTCGATGGTTTTAAAGTGTGTTCAAACTAATACAATTAGCCTACTTGATAACAGTAAATTGCCTACTTGAATAATAATAATATTTACTTTAATAATATATTATTAAATAAATAATAATAATATTTAATAATTTGAGACGCCCTCAAATTGCTGGGGCCAGGAACCAGACTCACTGCAACAAACCACCACACCAACGCAGCACCAACGGAACATTTTTAATTAAGAACATAAAAAATAAAAAATAAAAAAAGTGCTTAAGTAAACAACAAACCAACAAACTCTCAACACACAAACAGATTAGCAAATACTGTACAGCACAGCATGGGGCATATTTGTGTTTTTTCTGCCACTGTCTTCATCTCTTTACTGAGGTCATTATATAGCTCCCACAGGTCAGGTGACCTCCTGCAGTAGCTGACATAATGACCCAGAGCAGTATGGGATGGCCCTGCTTGAAAAGCACTCACTGCCATGAGCTTGAAGCTTTTTCCTTGGAGCATCACATTGGTAGGGAATTCACACAAGGGAAATTCACTTTGGGAAGCCCTCTTTTGTGGTGAGGTGGCAAAAAGGTCAGTGTCTATTGTAGCGAAGGTCACTAATGGTCAAGCGGTTAATTACAATTTTTTGGAGGTTGACCCTTCTGTGAGGACTAACTCCCTGCTATTTCCTATTTTTGAGACTCTAACACAGTATTCGCTTCTCCACATTAATGACTTCTACGGCTGACAGATCACTGTAGGCGGATGCCAGACCCGATTGCAAGTCGGTTGGTTAAAGTCTGGTCTAACCCTAAAACAGCTCCATCCTTAAAAATTGGGCCCCAAGTGTGTGACTCCTCTAATGAGCGCTATCCCTCAAGACAGTCCCATTTTTTAATAGAGGATTTTAATAGAGGTCTTACCTTAGGCTTATGTGCGGCGGTCGAATCTCCCTGTTATTCTTATGTCCAGTGGACGGATTGGACTCACAAACAGGCAGGCTTGTTTGTGAGTCTGACTCTGATAATCAGACCTCTGTGCCCATGGGAGAGGCTGTTAGGAGTTTAAAGAAGGACCTGGAGAGTGAATGTCTTTATCCTAGTTTGGAAATAGGTTTTTATTTAAATTATTTAAGAAAAGTTACAGTATGAAACTTAACATGTAAAATTTAATTCCTTACTCACAACATTACATCTTACACATTACAATATAACTTAGTTATATGCCCTCAACTTGAATATTAAAGATTGTTTCTGAGGTGTTTAGAGTGTGTTTCAGAGCTTAGAGCGAGCTAAATAAAGAGAAGTAGAAAGAATTTGGTGGCAGTCTTTGTCTTCAAACTCAACCCAAAGCAGACGGTTATGTCTGAGGAAAAGACGGTTTAACCCAGCCAGGAAATCCAAGTTCCTTTGGGAGGACTGCTTTTTTAACCCCTAAAGTATAAAAGAGGGTGAAAATAGAGTGAAGTAGAAAAAGCGAAGAGGAAAGTGGGGTTTATGCCGTTCTGACTTTGATACAGGATTGCCCTTGAATCAAAGAGATCAGCAAGACCTCCTTGCCCGAGTCTCAAGTCTCCCTTTTATATCATCTGGACAGAGTGTAGTTGTGACGTCAACACACATGCGCTCTGACAAAATCTTTCAAACTCTGTGAACTCTCGTAAGTAGGACACTGGGTCCTCTGTGAACTCCTGTGACCTGTTTTGTGAACAGGGCCGTTTGAAGGAATTTGGGGGCCCCAAGCAAAATGGACATGGAGGCCCTACAGGAACCACAGCATAGCCATACAGTTTAAGTTCACCCCCATTTTATATAAATAAAAAGGTTTACAGTGCAAATACTGCTGTTTCATATACTCTACATAAATAAAACATTTTACAATGCAAATACTGCTTGAAAAAAATTTGAAATTTGAGCATTTTCAACCATTGAACATTTGCAAAAAACACCAAAACACCACTGTACCATAAAATCAAATATACATTAGGCTGTGCAAGATATCAACTATAATTATAGAGCTTGTGGTACCTTGTGCTATAGAGGAAACATCAGCACTAAGAAGTGATGCATCTGTTGATGTTGATGTTGAAGATGAAGTTGATGGTGTAGCTGTGAAAATAATTGAAAAAAAAAAAAATCTGAAATTACCGGTGGTGTACGTTTTACCATTTCACTGTTAGCATATTGAAAGAGGTCACTATTAACAGCTCAGTGAGAGAAATTCACTCTACCTTCATCAGTGGAGGTATCCTTAGGAAGAGCCTGAGGGCTGAGACATTTAAGCAAAGCACCTTGAAAGAGAAAGAAAACATGGTAACACTTTATAATAGCAATCATTAATAGATGGTAAATTGATAGTTAATTAATCTTTAGTTAATTGTCATTTAGCTGTTAGCAAACAGTATTATTACTTATTATAAAGTTTACAGTTAGCAATGTTAGCATTTCCATATTTTGGTATTAGAAGGGAATAGATGCAGGCAGCTGCTTACCATTGCTTTAAAATATCCCAAGCTAATGTTTGATGCACGGAATTTATTGTGTGGTTTTCCTTTAAATAGATTATCACGGTGGAAAAGTATAGCATGCTATTTGCTATGCCACTTTCATCAAAACCTATTACAAAGCTATAGCAATGACATGTCATTAAATACGATAAACAGTGATTCTAGAACAGATCTGCGTCTTCTTTATACCATAAAAAACATATTACAGTAACCAAATTCAGTTGTAGCAGATCAGTCTCCAGAATCCCACACTTATCACTTCCAGAGATGCCCCCAGCGAACAAGAGTTTGCACAAAACTCCACACGGAGTACCACATCCTGGCACCATGTCCAAGGATCGTAAATTTTGGAAGATAGTTTGTTGATTCAGCTTTACCCAGAACTTTCTTTAGCTCTCAAGAAGGATGTAGGAATGCGTTTGATCACACCAGAACCCCTGAACTTCTGATGGTCAGACACTACCCCCATGTGTTTGACCGGACAGAGAACTATTGACTTCTCCCCAAAGGATATTTTGTTATTTTAATAAAAGAATTATTGTATTAATGTGCTGTTGTTATACTGTTCTTTTCCAGGACGCGGAGTCGTGACGAGAACTCCTCATCCTAGTTTTGTTTGCAGGTTGTGTTCTGTTTTAAGGAAATGTAACTGTTTCCATCATGTCCTGACAAATGCCTCTGTATAACTTTGCAGTACAAGTGTTTTGCGTGTTTATGAAAAACTAAGAGATATTGCGAAGCAAGGAATGTTTAAAAACTTAGTTTAAACACTTAAACTTTAGTCAAACTTCCCAAAGCGACACCCTTCTCTGTAAGACACGCCCCCGTCCAAAGGTGATAAAATTGGCGCACTGCCAGAGAATCTCCCCTTCTCCCTTTTTGCTTCACCCTTCGCACCTTTCACCCTTCTCAGTGAGCCTGCGGCCTTCTGGCGGACGGTCCAGTAGGACTGCCTCGCCGCCGCAACCCTGGGGCCTCGAGTTAACTTTCCTGTGTTCTAAAGACCGTGCCTGCTAAAGCGCCTGCTCTTCCCCAAAAGAGCGCGCGCAGAAGCAAGTTTTAACCAGCAAAGCAACAGCTGAGAACTCTTTCATGGACCGTAACCTACACAAACTTCAACTTTTACGCGGTACAACCGAGGAGAGGCCATGCGAGTTTGGACAGCAACTAGACGCTTTTGTTCTCTCCCCCCGGGTGCACGGCGACCCCCACCCCGGGAAGAGATCTGCACGTGACGGCAACCCTGGTGTGTGGAGCGCTTCATCAGTAAGTTACGGACTTTCTGGAGAACATTCAGGACGCTCGTCTCGGACCACTGATATCGACCACACCGAACCGGGCCAGCACCCGCTGACAACAGAGTAAGTCCGCACGTGACACAACTGCCTTGGCGGCATTACAAAGTCCAAACTCTAGCCCCGAAGCCTCCATCTCCTTTTCCCGTTAAAAGCCCCTTTAAATTTCCCCAATCTAGATTAAACTGTACAAAACATTCCTGGTTTCATCATATCCTCCATGCAACTGTTTATCCCTGTGTATCTACATTGTGTTCAACCCTTATTGTGTTTTAATGCTTTACCATGTTCCCGTCATATTATTCACCATTGTATAATCTTTAATAAAATCCCATAAAGACATTAATGTTTCCCTGTTTATATCAAGAAATGTTCGAAAACAAGAAGAATTTGCTTCCTTTAGATTAATGAGACTAGACTAAACAGTTTCTCTAGATCTGTCTAAAACTAGAGTGGTGCCCCGAAAGAAATTAATATTTTTATAAGCAAAATATTAATTATTAATTTTCATAATTAATATTCATATTAATTATTAATAAGACCATATTCACTACACAGTCCATTCGAAAAAAAAAGTCGCACTAACTGTTCGTTAAAGCAGCATTTGCTGTCAGGCAGGTAACGTTAGCTAACATAAACATATTTTTGCTAGCCTAACTTGCTGCATAATTACACCATTTGTACAAGACTGACAAGTAGAGCTATTTTATCCAGTGTAATTTATCACTTACCACTATCTTGTTTTTTTCTTATCCTCCTCTTCCTTTCTCTTCTTTCTCTTCTGGCTTCCTGAAGCATAATTCCTCTTCATGACTGCCGAGGAGGTTTTGTATTTTGCCGGCTGCTGCCAACGTGATCTCTCCAGCCGGGCTGCAGAGATCACGTTGGCAGGCCGGTTAAGAAATAATTATTCTTAACCGGTCGTTGTCCTGGGGCCACAGACCAGCTCGGGGCCCCAAGCAATTGCTTGGTTTGCTTGCCTTGTCGCGACGGGCCTGCTTGTGAACTTTGTGTGTATTTGTCGTGCAAAACTCTGTGTGTGTCCCTGTCCTGATATGTACTCCATGAGTGGCACGGCCTTTTGTGAACTTCGAGTGCCCTGTCTTTTGTGAGCTTTTGTGTGTACCTGCCGTCACAGGCTCTGTGTGTGTCACTGCATGTCATGACTTCCTGTTCTCTGCTCACAGACAAGATTTGACCTATATTTTAGCCTGCTGATTCTAGGCCTACTTAAATTTTAAACTCTAGGTTCTCTTTTACACTTAACACATTTTGTTCTTTCACACTTCCAAAACATAATTGGAATACATATAATTAAAAAAATGACCCTTAAGCATTTTATTTCTATTTCTTAATTACTTTTAAGTCTTCACTTTTTGACTCAATGTCCTTGTGGATTTGAGTCCTTTGGTCCTCGAACTTCCACCTAATCCTTCACATTCACTACACTATCCACAAAAGTTCTCCAATCCTGTAACTGTGTTACAGTTCCTGACCCTGTTGTGTCTGGTATGCAGGGGGGCACTGCAGTGGACACTGGACTGGCCAGAGACCGGGAGAATTGGGAAGATTCAGGTCATTTCCACTGCGGTCTCAAGCTGAGCCAGGCCAGAAGCCTCAAGCACATCAAATGATGAAAGTGGAACTTTCTTCATGGACTGAGCATCTATCTGGAGGGCACCAGACTTCAACTGGGCTTGTGTGTAGATTGTAGAGAGTATCTCTGCCCTCTTCAAGTATATGTCTGAGCTTACACACTCTGTGGCAAGCGACTTCACCAGCTGGAGCAAGTTATTAGTACATTGCTCGTTGTTGACTACAAGCTGAGATGAAATGCTGTCACAGTAAGCACAGCTTAAACTCTGGCAAAAAGCATCAAATGCACATGTTTGTGACAGAAACGGTTTCTTTTCCCACTTTAACTGGCTGCTGATGGTTTCCATTTTTTCAAAGTACCATTCTTACAGTTTATTTTACAGATTGGGTTGCATTTAGCCATTCGGGGCATGGAGCAAGATAAGAATGGCACTTAATTTTTTTGGGTGGAACAGCGAGGTCTCTTCAGTTTTACACAGCTTTATCTGTTGACTCTGCAGAAAGGTGAGCATTATTTTTATTAGTGCATTCTTGATGGGTTCCTGTGTTAATCTCATCTCTGTTACATATCTTTCCTCCTCTTCAGTGTTTTTGGATCAATAAAGGAAAGGTGATGGGCAATTAAGCAATCACTAATGGGCAAGTGTTCATGTTTAAAAAGCCCATGCTTCAGGTTTTTAAAATCCGCTTCAAGTGTTTGAGTGCCACAACCATGATGACACGTAAGAGTCCTTTGGCATGCTCCAGACTCTGGGATTTATTACCGGTGTTAAAAATCTGATAAAGAAATCTTTAACACAATGTTTTTTCTTTTTAAGACAGTCCCACTGGCAGATCATTTTGACACAGTGAGCAACATAAACTTGAAAGTAACACGCTGCAGTTTTGCAGAATGGTTTCCAAGGACAACATAGAAGCGTTCATTAAGATAAGTCTTAATATCAGGGTGTGGTGTAAAAGCCTTTACCAGTGCTCCCAGAATGACCAAAGAGAAATCACTGACCACTTCTTTTGGTCCAAGTGAACCTCCCCGGATCCATTCTGTCAACCAGTTTGATTTTTCATTTGCATCATGTCTTTCAGACAACATCTGTATTACTGGGAGACTAACATGGTTTTGGTCATAACACCTTGATATGTCCAGATTTGTCATTCGTTCTCACCAGTGTTCTTACTACTGACCCAGTTGTTGGGTGAGCTTTCTTGGACAGTGTTTTGTACATGTGGATTTGAGTTTGGGTCCATTAGTGACAAAAAGATTTGTCAAAGCCAAAGTCCTTGATGCTGCCACTGTGAGGTGCACTATACTTAAGTAACTGCAGTGATAGGATGGTGTAATTCCTGCTTATTCCTCTCTTGCTATGCTTTTTGCAGTGTTTCTTAACTGGGCAAATGACCTGGTTCAGGATCTCAAAAATCCATCATTTTTGTTGCTTGTAATGTCCACCATGCTTGTGACTCTAACCTGCCCTCACACAGCTCTTTGGAGCTCTCCTTCCGCAACTGTCCAGACATGGAGCGCTTGGAAGAGCCAGAGTGGAGTGAGCTATTCCTGTCCTTGTCCTTCCGTACAAGAACGTTTAACAATTCACAATGTGGGTCATCTTCACAGGTCCTTTGCAGACATCTTTATTCCCTGTTGCTCATTGAGTTGATTCTAAATTCTTTCTGCAGGTATTTGGCAATTTGCTCTTCTACAAGTATA
This sequence comes from Neodontobutis hainanensis, assembly GCA_024349245.1. NCBI lineage: Eukaryota > Metazoa > Chordata > Actinopteri > Gobiiformes > Odontobutidae > Neodontobutis > Neodontobutis hainanensis. The sequence goes on along the minus strand of JALDNG010000167.1, from coordinate 1,662,449 downwards.
GCCTCTTTTGATGCACACAGAACGGCAAGAACAGTGCCTGTGTCTGCTCCAGGCCTAATCGGCATCTAATGTAATAAATAAAATAAAAAAATTTTTAGTTTAAATTAAAATAACTTATTTAATTCACATGACATTTATGCTTTTTATTTTAATATTCGAAATTATATTTGGAAATGAGGACTTAGCTAAGTTAACTAAGTTAGCTTACCATTCTGGCAATATACCACAGGTCTAACGTTATATTATATTGATTAAAAAACTTACCAGTCTTACGAGCAGTCTTCCAAGTACAATAAAAATCCAGTGATGCATGGGGTAAAACATTAATGCGTAGTTGTATAGTTAATATTAAATATTTATATACCCAGGAAAGTTTTACAAATACCAATCCATTTCAAATCGTTCTTTATTGTAAAGCCACAGAAACATTGTTAGGACATGTTGGAGCTATTTTGCACTTTGTTGATTTTAGGCTTAAGTTACAGTCTAATTTATTTTATTTTCTTTCTAAAATGCTTATTTTTTTGGTTTATTTATATTGTTGTTTTGGTCACGTGGTGCAAGGTTAATTTGCATAATAAGGTCAAGGTGGGAGGAAAAAGAAGGAGATAGCATATTGTTTTTTTATCACAGCATGAGACACACAGCGTGAGAGGCAGCAGAAAATGTCTGTGAGCTTGTTTATGTTACATGTGAAAATAAACCTCATCGAACTCATCTTTTGCTATGGACATTACTTTATTTTGGTACCTCTAACCATGCAGAAAGCCTAACCCATGACGTCGCCTCAGTGGCCATTTGAGAAGTTTGTTATTATTAGTTTTGTTTGTTTATGGACAAATAGCCACTACAGGACAGTTTAAAATAAATTAAATTTTTGTGTATTTTGGGCCTTTAGAATCAGCAACAATTCACAATTAAGTCTCCATCTGCCAACACGAAAAGAAAAGTCTACTAATTCATCTATAGCATCTTTTAAAGTTTTTAACTTTGTAGATGTACTGGTCCAATAATTGTCTCTTAAAATAATTATTAATAAAAAAAATGGCCACAGAACAAAGGTGATTTTTTTTTTTTTTTAAACACAATATAATGCATTTCCACACTTCCACATTAAGCCTGGTTCAAGCCGTCTGTAAACTGGCCAGAGGATGACGCTGTTAATATCAAAAAAGTGTATAAATATCTTAAAAAATATCACGACATAAACAAAAATACCTATAGCACAAACAAAACCAAAACATTTGATACCATTTTTGTCCATTTTTACAACAAATGGGGGGCTGGATTAGCCTGGTTCTACCAGACTCTCGTACATTTCATTTGTACAGAGAGTCTGGCCTCGCTCCATTGACAAGCGTTTACTTCCTTGTATGCGGGAACTCTGTTGAATTTTAAAACTATTGGATCTGCCCAGAGTCACTCAGGATCTGCCATAGCCAATCGCTAACGTGTGGTGGTGACATATGTCATGCGCCAAAACCGACCGGAAACAACAAGTCACTCCCTCTGTTCGCTGATTGGTCCTACAAAAAATTGATTTCTGGAAACCTAAGAATATACAGCGATCCCAGACTAAGTACTAAAGCGAAATGAAATTGAGCGGAAGTACGTAGGAGGGCGGAGCCAGGCTAGGGCTGGATGACATCATTGGGTAAAAATTTAACTTGTAATTTCTTGAAAACGATAACCGCATAAACAAATATCTTTACAGCACAAATTCGGCCGCTCTACCACTGAGCTACTGCCGCCATCTTAAAGCATTTTCAGGGACTGGGTGACCTTACATGACCCCCCCCCAAAAAAAAAAAAGGAAAATTTTTACAGCACAAACAATCAGATAGTTTTAGAGTCAATAGCGTTTGGTGGAGGGATAATTTCATGGAGGTTTTGTGGAACACTTGTATCACCCAGTGTCCCTGAAGGTCAGTAGTTCAGGCAGACCCTGCCATGAGACAGCTACAGGTCTGTCCATAAACAGCTGTAGGAGCAGTGTCATAAGGAGCACGCAGCCAGAATCCTGTCTCGGTTTTTTTCATACTTGTGCAGCATTTTCTGGAGGTTGTGGTCAGCAGGGATGACCTGTGGAAACACACTGCAGCTTAGATTTATGCATTATGTATTTGCAGATACAAACATGCAGATCATGTACAGTGTGATCAGAACTAGAGTCCACCTCACCAGAACAGGCGCGGGAAGAGATGGGCTCTGTTTGATGAGCCAGTCCTCATGCAGCTGGTGAATGGACTCCAGATATTCCTGAGGGACAAAAAAGGACAGCTTTAGAATCAGTGTTCAGAGTAATTACAGACATAAAACAACATTAAACCGTTTTTATTTGTCCTATTCTAGCACATTATTGTTGCTTGCTGCTGGAATAAATTTGAATTCACTCACTTTTGTTGATTTAAAAAAAAAAAACAGTCAATATATTATTGATTTTTAATAATTTTGGTAATTTTAAACATGCACGTTTTACATAAAGCCTTCCATTGACTGGCTCTACTAATCCCACATCTGTGTGTCCTCTGTGTCTGTGAACCACAGCTGTGTCTCCTCTGTGTCTGTGAAACACATCTGTGTGTCTGGTCTTTTTTTGTTGTATTTTTGTTTATTCCATGTGTGGAAGTGTGGAATCTTCATGAGATAAACCGTACGGTACAGACAGAGCCAGGAGTGCTCACCAGTGAAATGACCTGCTCCTCCTTTCTGCATCTGAGCCTTAACCTCTCATGGCAGGTCTCAGGAGAAGTCTGTAGGTAGACTGGAACAGAGTCCACACATTCACAAAGCAAATCTATATATTTGAATTAAGAACACATAAATTATTGCACACGTCACATTTTATTTTAAGTGATTGTGGGAAGAAGTCTATTTACTGGACAACTTCATATAGTATCCTCAGTTTTAAATGGTTATGTATTTCCTGTAAATGCCCATAAAGTGCACATGTAAATACAGTATATACAGTATGTTTATTCTTACCAATGAGATTGATTGGAATGTGTATGTTTGTCGTGATCCAATCAAACCACTCATTAAGGACAATGTAGTCCACCTCTGGCATCTTCCCACTGAAAATGTCATTACACAGGGTCTGTATGTGATCCCAGGGCTCTGGGTTTTCAAATGTGAGGACTCTACCTCCTGTAGAGATTCTCCACAAAGATGTATTTGGCGCTGTAAAGGGACCGCTCCATCATCTGGACAGGAGCAGGCTGCGAGTAAGACAACACACACACATTATTTCTGTTCCACAGATGCTGTGGTCACATGTCAGCAGGCATTTATTTTAAATCAGATGGTTTTACTGTAATCTATAATCTTTTAGAGATACTGGACACACATTTGATAACCATCGTACAGTTGTAGAAAAACAATATCATTCCTCAAATCAAATATTTCTCACTTTTTCTGTAAACAAAAGATGTGAGACAATATTTTTAATATATATATATATATATATTTTTGTCTTTATTGATAGTTTTAGGTCGACAGGAAAGGACAGGAGAGGGGGATGACATTGGGCATCCGTGTTCTTGCATATTCGCGAGTGTCTACCAACTGAGGTAGGTGCATGCAAGACATTTGATCTGGGAGGTAACCTACTATAGCTGCCTGGTGCTGGTCCAGCATGGTGAGCTGGATGTAGGTCTGTAGGGTGAGGCCCCAGCGCTCTGGATCCTGGTACATCAGACCCTGCAAGAACCAACAGAACCGTCATACATGTACAACTGCCACATGGCCCTACTCACTTATTTATACTACTTATTGGCTTTATAATTATTTAGATTATTTTCACAGGCCAACCTCTAACCATGCGCTTGCTAAATTTGGAATTACAAACTCACCTGTCTTAAGTTTGAAGATGTAGCGAGCATTTTACTGTTATGAACAAAAACAACATGGAGCTGCTTTGATTGGATAAAACTGTGGATGACCAGGTATTCATTTAAAACTAATGGTACTGTGGATGAGTCTATTTTCTGTGGATCAGGTTCTAGTTAGCCAACCCTTCACACTCAACAATATCATACCCACCTTTTCTGCTTTTATCTAAAATTAAAGAAAACTGAATCATTTCTCCATGCTAAGACATTACATCACATACATTTTATATTTCCTCATTTTCTCCAGGTCTTTCTTTTTTGAGCTATTTCTCTGTGGAAGAAGACATAGCCATCACTGGAATAGAAATTGTATCTGTATTTCACCAGCCATTGATTCTTTGTTGACAAATTGTGTAGACCAGCCAATGGGAGCGCCCCAAACTCAAGACCCCCCTCTATGCAAGCAGCTGATTGGTCAAAGCTTCCAGAATGCACTGAACTTTTTCATCTATTCAAATCCTTGACAATTAAACCTAAATGATGTCTTATGGGCTTGTCTTTTCCACACTGACACAAGGCTGTAGCAGAGAAGACTCTTTAAAGAGACAGTGTTTAATAAATGAACAGAAACATGGCCCATTCTCAGGGGACACACCTAGTGTTAAAGCTGGCCTCTAATAATGTGATAACATGCCACACATTTTCTGAACAAGGCCATCAAGACAGGAAAGTCATTCTAGAGCCATGAAAATGAAACTACCAGTGGGTTGTGTCCACGGACATTCATCCATTTTGAAACTGGTTCTATGAGGACCTGAGCAAAACAGAAATGAAATAAGGAAATGTTAAAGCACAAAATATTTAAGATTTTATCAAGACCTCAGACAAAATATTGCTGATCTTTGATTCATAATTTTTTAGGACAATGCATATTATATAACATGTCAGCAAAAGCATCAATGTAAAACAGCCGAGTTAGCATAACAGCTCATTTTCATCCACTGTCCTATGGCAGGTATAAAAACACAATTTAGAAAACAAACGACATGCCACTTTGTACCAAGCGTCTCCCATGGAACCTCCTAAATGGTCGTCGCGTAAGGGCGCAGCCATACGCCAAAATACGACAATATCAGTGAATAGGGGACCAATGGGCGATTATATCCACTATATAAACAATCAATGCTTTGTACACAAAAGGACAGACCAGTTACAATAACCAACAGTCACATTTAAAATGAAAGGCCCCAAGAGAATTTTTTGTGATGTAATGTTTAGTATGTTATGCATACACATGACTGGTTAGTTTTCAACCAATGTATAAGGGTGTTTTTAAAGGTTGTATAATTGCCACAGTTCTTGGGCTGGTAGTGCATTTCAGGACTGTGTGCCTCTGATAGACACGTCCATTTGGCTGAATTTCCTCCTACGCCTCTCTGCTTGACTACAGCCACTGTACATTGCAGTCTCCTCTAGTTATTGTGCTAGTATTTACTCTATTATTAGTTATTTTATATATAAAATCTATTATGCTTAATGTAAACTTTACGTACCTCTATGTTGTTAGTTTTGCTGAAATACTCAAGGCATGTTGTTTTTCCACTGGCAATGTTCCCTTCTATACAAACCTGAAAAGAGTCACACAGCACAGCATTTGGAACTGATCTGAGATCGGTGATAAATACAGGTCTGAACGCAACAACACCTAGATGTAAGTAGATAATATGTTCAAAGCATTGTGACTTTTGATGTAATATACACTGCAAACAAGGGAGAGCATGTCAACTGATAAACTGGAACCTCCTCAACCACAGAGGGATTTTCAATCAATCAAAACAAAGTACTTAAGAAAGGTCAGTAAAGAGGTCATGCCAAAGCCTTTCTAAAGCCACCCTTTTTTGCCCCTGAACAAAAATCATGACTTACCACTGCCTTCTTTTTCTGCCCACTGCGCTCCAGCTTCCCTTCAGAGGAACACAACAGGTCAGCAGGTCTCAGGCTCAGGAAGTAAACTATACATACATATACCATCTCTATAAAAGCTTCCTTTAAGACTATTGTAAATGTGCAGGACACAGGTGAATAAAAGGATGAATAATGAGCTCAGTCACATAAGAAACTAGTAGCACCTCAGACCTAACAAGATTCACTAAAACATTACACTGCTCAATAAAGCACATGAGTGTACACAGAAGGAATCATCTGAAGACAGTACTGCTAAAGCTCATCTTTATTTGAAAGTGACATTTTTCAGAAAACCTTCCACAGAACCAGTAGAATATCACTGTGAAATAGTAGGCTACTTCTTTGGCAGCTATGCCTTTATTAAAAATAACAAATAGAAATCTTTTTCCCTTTTAGAATTTAAACTTATTTTGCCAATGTAGCACACATTCCACAATGAAAACAATCAAATCAATAGGAAGAGTTTATTGGTAAAAGCAGAAAATATGAAGACAGTTATGTTAATTATGTTGCTGAAGATGTGCCCTACAGTGTTTGGTGTATGTCATTTACTTCGTAAAATTTCCACTTGATGCCAGGTTCACTTCCATTGCTTCATACACGTAGACAACAGGTCCACTCCATAGATGTGTTAATAAAAAATCCTCCATGGTCCACTCTCAAACGGGCACCTCAACCTCTTACACACACCCAGGATGTACTAACCTGCCGGGTGTGTGGCCCCGCTGGTGCGGTGTCTCCGTGCTGTTGGCTGTCGCCGCCCCCAGCCAGCAGCATACACGAACATAACCGCGTTAACATCACCGTAGGCCCTCAAACACAGCGCTCTGCTCAGAAACATCTCTGTGTGAACAGCTAACAGCAGTCTCCACTGGACACACTGTCCGCAGTGAGTAAGAAAAACACTGCCAGAGCGTTCTCAGCGGCGACCGCCCCCTGCTGCTCCGGAGTAAACACTGCACACCGCTCAAATAAACTGTAATGTCTCACTCCACAAATGTGTCAATACGTAATAATATACATTCATTACGCAACGTTTCTTATCAATTTTAGATGAATTTGAAAAAGAAATCACTCCAAAAGAATGAAGAAAAAGTGTCAGAGGTTAAGCTGGTCATCCCATCGAACTCAAGATCTCCGGCCTGACCCTGCCTATCCAGTCATGACCCTATAACGAAAAGAAACATAAACAGGAGTGAGACATATGCACATCCTTAATGATTAAAATCAATTCTCTTAAGCATCATAACTTCAATGAACCATACGGCCCTTAGGACTGTAGTATGATCCGTCCTGGAGCTGTTGTCCCGTTGGTGAACATGCAGATGTTAACGTCCCTCAGATATCAAAGTGTTCATCTGAGGTCAAAGCCTCGACCACAGTCGTTGGGCAGGTGCATGTCCAGGAATGTTGACCCAGCAATGGCCACATCCATCAGTCTCACCAACAAGCTCCGGATACATGGAAATCAACACAAACAAAAGTTATAAGACATGGAAGTGCCACACAAGTACATCTCAACGCAGATTTAAAATCCCAGTCATTTTCCCAAATATTTTATAACTATTTTTAGAACCAGGTCAAAATCACTTACTCTATTCCAGAATACTCTGTCAATTCCTCTGCAGAGTGTGAAGCTCTTTCCAAAAAGCTTTAGTTATGCTGTTAACTAGACCTGTGTTACTTTGGATGAAATCCTGTTGTAGATCTCACCTTTTCAGCTCAAAGCAGCTCAGTGCTATTTGTTCTGTCCAGTCCTTGGACCAGTTTTAATTCATCTCCAGCTTCAATTCACAGTTACAATTCATAAACCTTTGTTGTTTATAAATCTAATTAATTTAATCCACATTTGCATAAATTGTCTCAAATGTAAAATTCTAATTTCAATACTAATTGAATTTTAGCCTTATATTCATTAAGGACACCTCGAAGGACGCCCCTCTTGTCGATGTAAATGGGGCTCTCAAATAAACCTGAAGGAACTGCTGTTTGGTTCCTAAGGTGTGAGGTTCTACTCACGATGTTCTCCGTCACATTGAATGTGAACAAATAAACCAGGATCCTTTAAGGACACATGTTTCCGGTCAGCAGGCAATGCTGGTCTAATGGTCTTACTTTCACAAAACCTCCAGACTTCTTCTTTGCACTGCACCTGTCCCTGATCTCTCTGTTTGTCCAGTTCAAAGTGATGTTACAGGACGTCCTGTCACTGGCCCTGCTCACAGGTGAACTCCAGGTGTAAACCAAGATGATTATAAGTTCAAAGAACTAAGTTAATATTAGCTCTTACTGGTGGCTATATTAATTATCAAATCTTCTTTTCTGAACTGGTACTTGTTGTGGTTGGCTTCCATCAAAAAAAAAACAACAAACAAATCAAACGTTCTCTGACATTTTAGACCCCTAGAAAGTGCCTCCAGGCTTTCGTCATTCAAAACCGTACAAGCTCTTAGAATCAAAACAATAAAAATGAAACATCAGATAAACCCTGTTTCCACAGATATGGTCTGCTGGAAATCTACTTTAATCTTCTCCATCTTCTTATTTTTGATTTAAACACATCTTTTACTGTATTAAACACTGTTGTTATAGCCTCATCACTTTAATACAGTTTAAATCTTCTTCTCCCTCTCTGTTTTGAGACTTGGGAAAACCATGGCTCAAAACAAAAATAAAATAAAAAATAAACCTAAAATCATAAAATGAAAGGCCAGTGCCATTGATCATTTTAAAATGTTAGTCCAGCAATTATCATTTCTAATTGTTCTTTATGTTTTCCAATAGTAGTAATAGTAATAGTAACTATAATATAGTAATATTTTATTCAGCTGATGCAAACATAAATAATTTAAAATAGATCAGAACCAGTTTCTCATGATCTGTTGTCACAAACTTTTAGCCAAAGACTTTAAATTCACAATCTAATTAGAAAATCCTCAGAATTTTGTTTACTCACTTCAAATTAATTCCTTTAGAAATAAAATCCTTTAAAAAAAACTCTTGGGTCAGACCCCTCCCTCTGGAGTTAACCTTGTAATCGGGCAGCCTCTCTCAGCTGCTCAAACACACCACAAAGCCTCTGTTCACACTGCTTTCCTCCAAAACTCCATCACCATTGTGTCGTTTAAAAGGAAAGACCGTTCATAAAATCAACAAAGCTCTGTGTAAATTTTTCTATATTTACTTTTATAATAAACAATTTCTTTAGGGTTTTGTTCAGTATAGATTTGTTCCATACTGTCTCTGTAAATCTCAGTTTTAACACCAGGTGTTCAATAAATGCAATAAACCATTTTGTTTTTGCATCTTTTTCATATTAATTTTAACTGCAGCATTTTTAAAACGTTTAGCCATTCCTAATAATTTCACGTTTTCACTAATTTTGCCTCAAACTCTACAAAAAGAGTTCCCTTCACTCAGTGTTAAACAGAAACTTAACCCATTAAGTGTTCCTCAAACCCACGTCTCATCATTTATTCACATTCACCACCATTGAACTCAGTAATAGTTAGTAATGTTAATTTAAAACATGCAAAGATTATACCTTTTAAAATTTTTAATCTTTAGTTTCCAAAGATTTCACTCAGTGTTTTCCATCACACTTCTAAAGTTCAACCAAAAATATTATTCAATTCTGTTCAAAAGGACAGACTCTTTGTGTTAGTCTCTAGTAATAATTATAATAATAATTCAAACAATCCAACCTTTAAATCAGATTCATCAAAAAAACTTTTTTTTCCCTTTAAATCACTTCAAGCAGTTAATAAACCCAGTGAGCACTTTGTCTTATGCTCTTAAACTTTAACCTTTTTTACAGTTTAACACTTTAACTTAAACTTTTCAAATAAACCAACTCAAATCCTGCAAGATTGTCTAGATAGTTTTAACTTAGATAAGTTTTCAATTCCCAGATTACAAATTTACCTTGCAGTTTAAAACTTTATTGCAAATATGCCACTTCTCTACATTGCATTTTAAAATTTATTAAAAGATGCCACTTATCTACACTGTAGTTTAAACTTTATTGTAAATATGCCACTTCTCTACATTGCATTTTAAACTTTATTATAAATATGCCACTTATGTACATTGTAGTTTAAACTTTATTGTAAAGATGACCCTCGTCAGCATCTATTTTTGTGTCAGGTCTTAAACCTTTATTAGAAAGTTCCATTTCAAAATCATTGGCCAGTATTTATTTTTGTCTTCATTTCAGTTTTTCTAATTACTTGATCAATATTTTTCTCAAACAATTTTTAATCTCATTCATTTTGTCATTTATTTTACCAAAACATTTTTATAGAATCAAGATTTAAATGTGGACTATATTCGTACTTATAAACCTTTCTTTATCCTATCAGTTCAGTCTGTTTCTGTCACTGACATTTTTACTTCAGCAATTTTCAAAATTAAAACGTTTGTTAACTGTAAAGGCTCCAACACTTTCTGTGAAGCTAAACTTCATTGAAAAAACATTTCTTGCTCCGGACCTGAGCAAAAGAAGTGAGGATGCTTTGAAGCCCCGCTACTTTGGCCCAGAACGTTATCTTGTGTTGAAACATTCCTTGTGAATCCAAACATTGGTTGTTTTGTATCCACTTACTCAACACCTTGTCAGAACCAAACCAGAGAAATACATAATTGTTTATTTCCTTTCTTCTGGAATAAATTATTTTATATGTGAGCTGATGGCCCAAATATGTATCATTTATATTATCTTTATAACTTCATCTTTAAGACACATTTTTAAATTCTTCTGATTACACAGTGATCATTTTCATTCATGTTATACAGTGTTTTTGAACCACACTGATATTAAGTACCTCTATTAGTTTAAGTACTAATAGACTCATACAATTGGTCTCCAACTTTAAAAAAAAATACTTTTCTAGCTCAAGAGAGTGAGCAAAGAAAAGGGAGGGTGATAAGACACCTCTGTTATCTTGTGTTACTGTGGAACACTGGTGTTTAACCCAAACAACGGTTTGTGCTCTATTCACTGTCTACAGTGTTTTTTATTACAAAGTGGTCATTTTCATTCTATCCCCAATAACTATGTCTCAGTTTTTCTTAGTTCTTTCATACTAATATTTGTCCTAATAGATGTACAATAAGATTTCAATTGTTTTGCAAAATACTTCAATACTTTTATTTTGGATCCAAGGTTTTGGATCTTTTAACTTTTTCACTTCCGTGTTCTGTCTTTTTGTGTGTTTGAAGTGGCACTATGCGTGTGTCATGTGGTGTGTACATGACTTAACTCCTGATCTCAGGTCAGTGTTGCTCCTGCTGTGGCCTGGGTCTGTTCTTTGTCCCTCTGCAGACATGTCGTCCTCTCTGTCTCCTCCACCCCACCACGTCCACCTCTCACGGCCTCGCCCGCTCCCGTGACCAGAGGAATTTGTGCGTTTTCCTCGGAGAAATACACCCCTCGGGGGGGGGGTTGTAGATAGACGTAGGACAGCACAGACGTAGGACAGCACTGTTCAGTGGCTGTCCTTGAGAGCCGGCATGCTGCTGTTAGAGGGAGGCGGAGACCCAGAGGCTCACAGGAGGAAACATTTGAGAAAAAAAATATATTTGTCAGTATCAGCAGATCTCTTATGCACTTTTCATAATTTATTCAGATGGATCAAATTATAGATGAATTATCAGATTAAGGTTGAATCAACAGTACAAATATGTCACAATGTTAGATTTTTTATCACTATTTTTCCTTAATTAACTCCTCACAAGCAGGTACTTGTAATTTACATAAATCCATAACTCGCTTGCTATTTTTCCTCAGATGGATCAGATTCTCACAGTCACTATGTTGCATTAACTTTTCACAAGTTAAGGCTTTTTCACATTCAGGCTGACTAATGTTAGATCTCATTATTCAGACTGAATCAACTTCTTACAATAAAATCAATTCAATGCATTCAATCCACAGTCGCGTCACAATCACACTCTCAACCACACTTTATTTTAACAATTTTTTTCCATAAGTTTAGTTAACCAGACGTCATCAAAACAAAACCTTTTTAACAAAAACACAAAAGAACAAAGTGATCTTAGTGAAGGAGGCTCTAGCAAAGCTCAGTAAGGAGCAGTACTCCATCGAGGAGCTGACCAATGAGCCACTACCTGAGGGTGTGGACCCCTTACGCCTGGAGGACCACCTGTCTGATGAGGACTTCAAGGTGAGACACTGAATGTCTATGTGGTTTATAATACTGTAGATTATAATGTCTGAGACGGCCGTGGCTTTCACTGTCACTTACTGACACTTTTCAGACACTTTTGGGAATGATTCGAGTGGAGTTCAATGTCCTGCCAAACTGGAAACAAAAGAACCTAAAGAAGAGCAAAAACCTTTTTTAAGGTGCTTCTTTTTGTCCCTAATGCTGCCTTTTATTTTGTCCATTGTTTTTACATTTTTTATTTCAACCAAAGTATGTTGTTATTTTTGTAATGTATAAAAATATGTACAATTTTGTTAAAGTATATCAAATGTCATTGAACTATCAATTATGTGCAACCCCTAGTCTTTTTATGGTTTTATAAAACTCGCTCTCATTTTATAAATATGTTTTATACTATAAAGGAATGTTTTTTTTGTTCTTGTGTAACATTGTGTACAAAACAAATCCTGTTCTTTTACAAGTTTTCATTCACCAGTAAATCAACTTAAATACTGACTATTTTCTATTAATATAAACAACCACATTGGATGTTATAATGGTTCTAGAAACAACAAAATGATTTTGGTGATGTGCCAATATAATTAATTTTGCTGCAAGAACACATATTTTGGATCAGATCCAGCCATCCATCCATCTTCTACCGCTTATCCGGGGCCGGGTCGCGGGGGCAGCAGTCTAAGCAGAGAAGCCCAGACCAAAAAGCAGAGACGAGATCCTGTGGTCCCCAAACCAGACTCCCTTCGGCCCCTGGCTGCGCCTAGAAATCTTGTTCATAAAGATAATGAACAGGACCCCTGACAAAGAGCAGCCCTGCCGGAGTCCAACATTCACCGGGAACAGGTCTGACTTACTGCCGGCAATGCGAACCAAGCTCCTGCTCCAGTCATACAGGGACCGGATAGCCCTTAGAAAAGGGCCCCGGACCCCATACTCCCAGAGCACCCCCCACAGGGCACCACGAGGGACACAGTCGAATGCCTTCTCCAGATCCACAAAGCACATGTGGACTGGTTGGGCAAACTCCCATAAACCCTCCAGCACCCTGGAGAGGGTATAGAGCTGGTCCAGTGTTCCACGACCGGGACGAAAACCGCATTGTTCCTCCTGGATCTGAGGTTCGACTATCGGCCGCATTCTCCTCTCCAGTACCCTGGCATAGACTTTCCCGGGGAGGCTGAGGAGTGTGATCCCTCTGTAGTTGGAACACACCCTCCAGTCCCCCTTCTTAAAAAGAGGGACCACCACCCCGGTCTGCCAGTTGCAGAGGCGTGTCAACCAAGACAGCCCCACAACATCCAGAGACTTGAGGTACTCAGGGCGTATCTCATCCACCCCCGTTGCCTTGCCACGAGGAGCTTCCCAACTACCTCAGTGACTTCAGCCTGAGTGATGGACGAGTCCACCTCTGAGCCCTCGGCCTCTGCTTCCTCAGTGGAAGACGTGACGGTGGGGTTGAGGAGATCCTCAAAGTATTCCTTCCAGCGTCCAACAATATCCCTAGTTGAGGTCAGCAGATTTCCACCTCCACTGTAAACAGTGTTGGCAGGGCACTGCTTCCCCCTCCTGAGGCGCCGGATGGTTTGCCAGAATTTCTTCGAGGCCGACCGATAGTCCTTTTCCATGGCCTCACCGAACTCCTCCCAGACCCGAGTTTTTGCCTCCACAACCACCCGTGCTGCAGCCCGCTTGGCCTGCCGGTACCTATCAGCTGCCTCAGGAGTCCCACAAGCCAACCAGGCTTGATAGGTCTCCTTCTTCAGCTTGACGGCCTCCCTTACTTCCGGTGTCCACCACCGGGTTCGAGGATTGCCGCCACGACAGGCACCGGAGACTTTGCGGCCACAGCTTTGAGTGGCTGCGTCGACAATGGAGGTGGAGAACATGGTCCACTCGGACTCAATGTCCCCAGTCTCCCTCGGAATCTGGTCGAAGCTCTGTCGGAGGTGGGAGTTGAAGATCTCTTTGACAGGGGACTCGGCCAAACGTTCCCAACAGACCCTCACAGTACGTTTGGGTCTGCCAAGTCTGTCCCGCCTTCTCCCCCGCCATCGGATCCAACTCACCACCAGGTGGTGATCAGTTGACAGCTCCGCCCCTCTCTTCACCCGAGTGTCCAAGACATACGGTCGGAGGTCAGATGAAACAACTACAAAGTCGATCATCGACCTCCGGCCTAGGGTGTCCTGGTGCCACGTGCACTGATGGACACCCTTATGCTTGAACATGGTGTTCGTTATGGACAAACTGTTGCTAGCACAGAAGTCCAATAACAGAACACCACTCGGGTTCAGATTGGGGGGCCGTTCCTCCCAATCACGCCCCTCCAGGTGTCACTGTCGCTACCCACGTGAGCGTTGAAGTCCCCCAGTAGCACGATGGAGTCCCCGGTTGGAGCACTTTCCAGCACCCCTCCCAGAGACTCCAAGAAGGCCGGGTACTCTGCACTGCCATTTGGCCCGTAGACACAAACAATAGTGAGAGACCTATCCCCGACCCGAAGGCGCAGAGAAACGACCCTCTCGTTCACGGGGGTGAACTCCAACACATGGCGGCTGAGCCGGGGGGGCACTGAGCAAACCCACACCAGCCCGCCGCCTCTCACCGCAGGCAACTCCAGAATAGTGGAGAGTCCAGCCTCTCTCGAGGATTTGGGTTCCAGAGCCCAAGCTGTGCGTGGAGGTGAGCCCGACTATCTCTAGTCGGTATCTCTCAACCTCCCGCACAAGCTCAGGCTCCTTACCCGTCAGGGAGGTGACATTCCATGTCCCTAGAGCTAGATTCTGTGTCCGGGGATTGGGTCGCCGAGGCCCCCGCCTTCGACTGCCACCCAATCCACATTGCACCAGCCCCTTACGGTTCCTCCTGCAGGTGGTGGGCCCACGGGAGGTCGGTCCCACGTCGCTCTTTCGGGCTGAGCCCGGCCGGGCCCCGTGGGGAAAAACCCGGCCACCAGGCGCAAAATAGGCCCACTATTTCCTCAGAGAAATAGTTTGTGAAACTGGACTGAACCATAAATTCTAGGTTGTTTCCTGTTTTATTCTGTCATGTATTTCTTGTTCAAAGGTTAATCCTTGTTCACTTTAACATTCTTTTTAATCACTAAAACCTTTCCCCAGCAGACGACATGTGAGCAGCTGCCCGATACAAACGCTAACATGAGTCACACACTGCTCTGCTTTTAAAAGACTGACAGATGAGCTAGAGCCTCACATGTTTAGTTAGGAGTTAGCTAAAGGGCCAGTGAGATCACACAGCCATCGATACACCCAAAGGGACTAATTTGTAAGCAGCAGCTCCTGTACGATATGTAAACATCACAGCTCAGAGGTCCCGCTTGGCCATCAGGCTGCAGGATTAGTCCACTGCATGGCTCCAGCTGAAAGAGACAGTCCTCAGTGTCATCTGCACAGAAAACAACTTATCAGTTTGCCTTTTCTGTGGAAAGTACCCATTCATGACAAACTGTAAACACTGGGCCAACTAAAATATTTTTTACTATTTTTTATTCTGTCCTCTTGATATTATTTTAAGCAAGTGTAGTGAATATGGTCTTATTAATTAATAATTAATATGAATATTAATTATGAAAATTAATAATTAATATTTTGTTTATCAAAATATTAATTTCTTTCGGGGCACCACCTTAGTTTTAACAGTTCTAAGGAAACTGATTAGCCTAGTCTCATTAATCTAAAGGAAGTAAATTCTTCTCGTTTTCGAAAAATTCTCAATTAAACAATGAAACATTAAATGTCTTTATGGGGTTTTATTAAAGATTATAAAGTTAAACAGTGAATAATGACAGGGGAAATGACACAAAGGAATAGTTATTGACACATAAATGGGTAAATCAAAGAACGATAAACTTGCTTTCAGAGGATTTTGTGAAACAAAAGGAATTATTGATTATTGATTCTATTATTAACTGAGGGGATTTTACAGAGCGTTTAGAGGGGTTCGATGACGGTTTCTGATGCTAAGGCTACTATGTTTAGACAGTTTAGACGCCAAACTTGTGTAACGTTTTGACTCACCCTGGGGTAGTATTCGGTCTCAGGTCTTAGCGACTAGGACTCCAGAGGGTTTCTGCAGAACCCTGTCGCATCCGGTGACTTTTGTCGCCTCCAGGATGGCCTTCTGTTTCCACTCTCCAGAGGGCGCCGTGAGCCGGGAGATTCAAAAAGCGTCTCGTTACTGTCACAACTAGCCAAGCCTTTTAGCATCAGCGTCGTACACGAGTAAAATCGAGTCCTTCAAAGTTATTGCGAAGTCCACTGGAGAAGGTTTAGCGGCTGTGTTGCTGGCTTAAACTTGCTCGAGAAAGCTAGATTTTAGTCAAGCTAACTCTTGAGCAGGCAGGAAATCTTCAAAAATAAAAGCGAGGCAACTTCCTTTTGTTGGCAGGCTGGCAGGAAGTAAGCTACTTTGAGCAGCTGTGTGAAGGAAAACTTTAGCGTGGCAAGCTAAACTTGCAGACTTTAAAGTACAAAGAAAATTTACTCGTTACACGAGGTCCGGAGCTTGTGAGAGTTTCGAGGGCCTCTGACCTGAGCGGACAAGAGGTCCAGTGCGAAGTAAAGGCGAGGCGAAGAGTAGAGAGAGAAGCGAGTGTTTTTGGCTGTGCGCCAGTTTTAACACCTCTGGACGGGGTGTGTCTTCTGGGCGGGCATTGCTTTGGGGGTGGTTTAACTAAAGTTTAAGCGTTTAAACTAAGTCTTTGAACATTCCTTTTGTTTCACCCTATTTTCCTTGGTTTTCGTAAAACACACAAAAACATTCGTACTTTCAGGATTATGCAAAGAAACATTTGTCAGACTTATTATAAAAACATATATTCATTACATTTTATTAACATAAAACGTAACTCTGTAGAAATGGAATAAGGAATTAGTTGCCTTGTAAAACTCTGCATCCTGGAACCAACAGTATAATTGTTAGTACATTCACAATCTTTCTAAGTAATAAAATAACAAAATGTCCTTTAATGAAATAACACCAAATGTCCTTCTTGAATGCAGAGTCATTTGTCCAGTTAAACCAAAAGGGGGTAGTGTTTGACCATACAAAACTTAGTTTTGGTTGGATCAAACGCATTCCTCAAATCCTTCAGGATAGCTATGAGGTTCTGGGTAAAGCTGAATCAACAATGTTATCTCACAGAATTTATGGCTTTTCGACATGGTACCTAGCGGTCTTTGGTGTTCCATGTGTCACCTTTGACACGGTGCTGGGTAGAACAAAGTTCCAATTCTTATAAAAGCAAAAACAAAGTCATTAATAACGTTTCCTGTCCTTGGCAAAACACGTTGGTGTCCTTTTATCTGAAAGAAAACGGGGTTAGCATGTCTTCTTCTCAAGATTTACATCCACGGCCTGTCTCTGGAGGCCGATGGTGAAACAACAGTTGTTAATCTTGAAGACCCTTAGTGAAACAGTTTGGAGGTCTGTAAGTGATTAAACAAATGTTATAATCCGTGTGGCTTTCTGGAGGCTGATCTGCTACACAAGGTACATTTCTATTGATAATTACAAACAAGAATTTATTATTGTGTTGACCAGTTGTAGAGCATTAATACATAAGTAATTAACAATGAATTATTTAGTAAACATTTTATAAATGTTTTAATATTCAACATGATTCAAAATGTTAAACAATGTTTACAACTCAGTTACTGTAAAAGGTGCATTAGTCTTTATTAAAAACAAAATTGTAAATACAGCTTTATGTCCGCTTAGATCTAGTATTTGCTGTAAAAAAAACAAGTAAATATTACTTCTGTTTGAGTGAGTAACATTTTTAAGAATATATTTCTTGCGATTTGGTATTTTTGCTAATCGTGTAGGTAACATTTATACACATTTTTCAAGCTTTTTACTCACTATTTTAGTTCTTTTTATTTACTTTGCCTTCGTAATTATGATTTTTTTTTTTAATTTACTGTGTATTATGTATTAATTATTATAAATGCTAAATTATATTTAAAGAAAACACAAAGTCTGTGCTTTTGAACAGTGCATTTATTATACTTCAATACAATATTAGTACCATTTGATCAGCAGAGCCTGCTTTTCCTTTCATTGTAGAGCTGGTGTTCACAGCTGGTTGGATAAATACTTTTTTGCCAAACATTTTCTGAGAACTTCATATTGTACGCTGCCATCAGCTTTTTGGAACCTAAAAGCAGAGCAAAACATAATTATAATTTAGCAGAAACAATGTTACTTTGACATGTTGAGACAGCTCTCCTTAGATATTAATAATAACAATAATAATAATAATAATAATAATAATAATAATAATAATAATAATAATAATAATCAATAGAAGAAGAAGAAGAAGAAGAAGCTCGGAAATAGCTTTAGTGTATACTTACATTGACTGTGTAGCAGATGGATCCCTGACTCTTCAGGTTGTCTCTGTGGCTCTAGGACTAAAGAAAAACCATGTTAAAAATGTAAAGAACTATGTCAAAATAAAAAAGGGAATAATCTAAAAATAATTGAACACAAGCAGAGAAGCCTGCCACATGATGGTCAAGATAAATGCACTTGACCTGTTGGTTGGTTATTGTCATGTATTGTTGTATTGGTTATTTTTTTTAGCTTCCCCAAAAATGTAATACACCGGTATAATGAGCTTTGAGGTGGATTTGTGTTGGCCACATTACTCTGTATGACTACATGAGGTCTGGATGTGTGTAACACTGGGGTCTGGACAAAGGGCTGTGTAATGCTCTAAACACGCTGTAAAGCAGTAAGGGCCAATGCTCAGACAGCTCTTGGCCTGACAGTGTCTGACCTGACAGCAGGGAAGGGAATAAAAAAGAAAAGCTTCAAAGCAGCCCTTTGCACTTTCATTTTGTTCAACTGTGACTAGTGAAAACCATACTTTTGTTATACAGAAAGAAGTTGTGCTGTTTCTATAACTCTCTACATAATTCAGTGCTTTAAACAAACTGGCTGATGATTGTGGCATAAACTGAGATGTTGAAAGTAAAAGGAAACATTTAAAAGTAGACAATTTGGGCTTAAAGCTAGCATTCTCTTGAACTCTCCATGTTATTGTGTAAATACAATAGTATTTGGAACTTCACTAAAACCCAGGACACACTGGAGAGATTATATCTGTTGTAGACACACCTCATTAATCCACTGTCAAAGCTGGAGCAGGTGTCTGGGGAGGGGGAGCTCTGGGCTTCTCTGCTTCTCTGGGCTGATAGCTGACCCTGGTGAAGTGAAGACCCAGCAGGAAGTGAACTTTTCAAATACAGTCTATGAGTTTGTGTCATGGCCCAGGACTGCTCCTGCTACATGAGCTTCTAAAGCTGCTGATGTTTTCTTTTTCTGATGGTTGTCCTTGTCCTGTCTTGAGCCAGTTCTTTAGTGCGACTTATAAGTACACAAGTGCATTCACAAGGAAAGTATACCAAATTCTGTGCACTACCTATGAACATTAAATGTTGTAAAAGAGGAAATGATTCCAAAAAATTGTAAAAATTGAGGAGGTCTGAGTTTGCTATAGTCACAAATGACTCCAACTCCCACCCTCACATAGTCCCAGGGTGAATGCATTCTGCCAATGAAAATTGGGTCCAACTTTTATTTTTAACTATTGAAAGACAGGGACAAAAACTATTGCAATGCTAAAAAAATTCAATGTTAATGGAGAGATATTGAGCAGTGTTGGATAAGTTACTTTTAAAAAGTAATTAGTTACTAGTTACTTTTTAAAAATATATTTTTTTACATTACTTAGTTACTGGCTCAAGAAATAAACTTAGTTCCATTACTTTGTGATTACTTTCTTATCTCACATAAAAATAGAATCTAAAAATTGTATTTTTTATTAAAGCTTTTTATATAAATGTCAACAGCAAACAAGTTGTTTAAACTGGTTCAAATGACATAAACAACAAATGTGTGTGAGACACATGTTATAGAATGGGGAGCACCATCCACTATATAAACTATTAATGGGACACCAAAGAAATTTTCATAATTTTCTATAAAGTAACTTAGCTCTCTAGACCAGAGCCGTCTTTAGTACCAGGCTGTAAACAAATTTTTACACTTGTAAATTTGCAGAAATATATGGATTTCTCCTTATAGTTTTCCTATATTTTGGAGCCCTTACTTGAGGCCCTTTTAACGGGTTCCATGAGAGAAGCTTGGTCCAGCAAGGTCATGCGTGGTCCATTTGCACATTTCAGCATTATTGCCACAGCTTCTCAGAGGTTTACTCATACCAAGTCATTACTCTGCATTCAGCACTTCTTGGTTTGTGCAAACATAAGAGCTGAGAGCCAAAATCCTACAGCCAAAACAAAGGGTGAAATGACTTGAGAAGTCATTTTCAGAACATTTGATAAACAATATTCAGTGTTCAGTTTAGTTTTATTGAGTATGTATGCTTTTCATATTGTAATCTTGCTATATAAATAAACTGTATTATTATAAGTATTATACTGTTGTATTTGCTCGAGTAATTTATTTATTTATTCTTTTTATTTTTTTCCAAAAAGATCCTCAATTTGACCCAGTAAACATGCGTGAAAAGCCATTTTCGCAGTCATTACAAGTAATATTTACATTTTTACTTTTTAAACAAGGGGGGTGCAGCGTTTTCTGATCTCAAATCTCCAGCCAGTACTTTGTTTTTCTCACCTTAGCCCATGCATAATCTATAAATTTTAAAAGTTCAGACAGCTCCCAGGAAAACCAGGGAATGTGGAGTCCTTTAACTCTAAATACAAGGTGGTGTAGCAGGCCCCAGCAGTAGCACAGGCCCGAGGTGATGAAGCAGGCTCCAGACAGTAGAAGATTCATTACCGTGAAGTTTACGCTTTAAAGCACGAAATGCAATCCTTTGAGTACATGTGTCCCCACGGTCGCAAGGGAGGCGAGGGCCTTTATCGCCGCTTGCGGCTTTAATTATTATTATTATTATTATTATTATTATTATTATTATTATTATTATTATTATTATTATTATTATTATTATTATTATGAGCTAAGTCAGGAGTCATTCGAGAGTCCGAGGAAGAGATTATTGATTATAGCTGATGATAATGGCTGGAAACACATTAAAGATCTGTAAGTTTATACAGAGTGGATATGGCCTTTTGATGAACTCACTGTCTGTGCAGAGACCCATCAATTTTCTGTCCCTCTTTTGGACAGACGATTTTTGGAACCTTGTTACAAAGGAGACTAACCATTATGCTAATCAAGTTTTATCCTCCAAACATCTGAAGCCACAGTCCAGGTTTCATAAGTGATGTATGAAGAATGTGTATCTGAAAAGAATGCTTTCCAATCTTTGCATCAGTCTATGGAGCTTGTTGAGAATCCCAAAATGGAAGATTATTAGACGTAATTTTGTACCAACAGGTAATGTCTAGGAACAGATTTGAAAATATCCTGTCTTTCTTGCATTTTGCCAATCATGATGAGTATGTGAAAAAAGATGAGGGCATGATAGACTTTTGTGCGTGAAATAGAACAGTAATTCCTCGCTTTTCAACAGTTCACAGCCCTCTGAAGGCTTTTTGATTTTACTGGCCTCAAAATCCCAGAATCAAAGGCTTTAAAACAGAAAAAATCAAGGCCAAACATTGTTTGAAAACCCATCCTATTAGCCCGCCTCTGTTTGACAAACTCCCCTCAACAGGCTGCAACAGGCTTTTGTATAAAATATTCCTAGTTAAGGGCAGTGGCCCCTCTCTGAGGCCTTATAAGTAAGAAATTTAATCACAGTCTTTTTTACAGCCGGTTTACTCATCAACAATAGAAGTACAATAGAAGTAAAACTCCTGCACATGTTTTAATCTGAGAGTATTGTTTAAGACGTGGTTTGTAAATAATATGTGCTAAGAGAACGCAAGCTTGTTGCTAATTTGGCGCTATAAACATAATCCTGCCAATCAAAGCCACGAGGCTGGACAGAACTAGCAAGGATTTGTTTAATTCCCTGACAGCACTGTCGAGTTGTCCTACCTGTCCCAGTTCTCCTGATTAGCCATGCCGGCCCAGCAGGAGAGGGCTGGGGAGAGGAGGCAGCCGCAGCGCAAACACAGAGCGGCCAGAGAAACATTTCTGTAAATTCTGTTTGGGAAATGTTGGTAAAACATTTGGGAGTTCATCTTATTAATTGATTCTTGTACCCATAATCTTAAACAAACTTTTCCCGTAATGATTATTGTTCCAATTGCTATGGTGGCCTAGATGGCTCACAAACAAAAAAAAGCTGTTTTTTACTGTTATTTCAATGTGTTTTTTTTGTGTGTGTGTGTTGTGGCTTTTTGTCTGTGTTATATGCGCATATTGTAAAGATATTGCAGACATATTTCAGCTGTTAAAGCCAGTGTATTAATACCTAGGGGGAAGGCTCTCTTTTAGGAGCAGCCTCTGGACATTTCAAAGGATATCTTGGCCATTCATAAGATGATGAACTGATCAATATCATTTTCAGCTGTCGCCGTCTGAATCTGGTTCAGAAATAGGCCACAGATGTTAGTAACCAAAGAAACCTTAAAGGTCTGATTGAAGGATTCTTGTTGTTCTTTTGTGGCCTACATATTTACATACTAGAAATGTACATATGAGAATGCCATTAGGAGAGTGCTCTGTTCATTTTAGATGCCTCACAGCAAAAAGAATTGTGGGTTGGATTTCCAAGGTGCGGTAATCTTGATATTCACACCACAAAATGCCACTCACTGCTTTGTTGTGTAAACTGTAAAGACATTGAAAGCAAGCTCTCAAAGCTGGTTCCGAAAAGCTATTGGCTTCTGGCAACTCCCAGTGAAAAGAGCAACAATTGTAAAATCCAATGTTTTTGTGAGTTTATCAGGCTTAAAGAGTAACTAAACCTTAAAACTACTTTGTTTAGTTAATGATCTGTAAGAATGAGGCTTTATTAGTGATGTTCATTGATTTGAGTAAAAGTTTTGACATTTGAGTATAAAGTATACTAATTCTACAATATATGGTGTAAAACTGTATAGTGCTGCCCTCTTCAGGTTGAACAGTGGTTACTGCAGTTAATTTTTTCTATTTGAAGTTGCTTCCTCACGTGACGTGAACAGTTTCTACCAACGGCTCACGCCCCTGATATAAAAACATCTTGTTCCCAAGTAGCTAGTATTGAAAACATCAGGCTAGTAAGAATATTTATGTCACTAATATCATTTATAAACATTTTAAAATCGCTAAAATTAATTAATATAATACTGTAATTGTAAACAATTACAATTGCAGATCTATAGGTGTGCAGGCAAACGTAAAGCCTATCAGGTGAAGCAAAGGTTTGTATGTTTAGTTTTATTCTTTATTTCTCAGGCACCACATACAAATACATTAATCTCACAAGAATAGATATTTTTTGTACCAGATATAGAACTTCAGATTGTCTAAGCGCTGGTTTAATGGTTTGAAGTGAAAATGCTGATTGTGCAAAGGCAGAGCATCTTTTCGGGATTGTGCAGTTTTTGTGAGTTGTGGACCGAGATGTCTGGGTCTCATCATTTACTCACAATAACAAATCATTTGTTAAACTCTTGTTTTTGCAGCCATCCAGGCCAGAATACTGATGGAGCTGCCTTTCCCAGTGTCCCAGGACTAGCTCTACACCAATAAAGAGGAAAAGGTGTGAAGTGTCCACTGATGACTCCAGCTAACATCCAGATGAAAGTGAGAGCACCATGAACTGTAAAAGGTCATGCGTTTAGTCCCATTTTTACTGTTATTGTTGTAGTGCAATTACTTGTTTTAAAATACTCTAACCCAATAACACATGAGGTAATTTTATTGTCATTAAAATGGTCTACTTTAAGAAATAAAAGCATCTATACATTTTTATTTTATTTCCAGAAGGACCTGGTTACTGTACCTGCGTGACTTCACTGTTGAAGATACTTCATTCAAGTTTGCTGCTGGCTATCATCTTAGATTCAGTCTTTGAAAACAGCAGTTAGCACTATAGTTTCTGAGACTTAGCTTTACTTTGCTGACTAAATTTAGACTAATGTAAACACTAGTACACTGTTGAATACACTCAAGATTCTTTAAAATTTTGGAACAGCTCATGAAGTTATGATCAGCCTGTTTAACACTGGCTCTTGCATTTCACCACTTTCACTTCCAATAAGTGCATCTGGCTGCTTACATAAAACACAAAGTAAAAAGCCTGGAAGGGATGCTATGCCCACTCTTCCAGCCTGGTCATAGCTGTCTGTCATATACTCCCCTCTGTCCTGACTGTGCAGGATTTACAAAGTTTTGGACCTGCCTTTAAATGATGTTTGAAAATTTACTATGCCATTTATTCTTTATTTATATTAAGTGTGTATATATAAAATATTAAATCAATATAAAAAAATGTAAATGCTTACTGTAAAAACAATCCCTAAAGAATATAAGAATTATGGAAAGGCAGTTTGAGAAAAGGGTGTCATTTAGACATTCTTTTGTAAATGTTTATGTTGAAACATGTTCATTTTGAGTTATATAGCTGATTTTATAATGCATGTTTTTAAACACTTGTTTTGTGCTTCTTTATATTTCAATGTTTTATTTATTTTAATATACCAAATATGTTTAAAAATCCAGTGTTGGAATCATCTGTAAGGACAGCACAAGAAGGTATGAGCCGTACCTGCTGGTCCAGGTCTCCCCAGCACCAGCTGATCACCCTGCAGCAAACAAGTGTCTTTGACCGCTGAAAGAGGCGGTGCACATGTACAGTATGTGTAGATGTAAGAAGAGGGTAAAACATTAAATTATTTCATTTATAAAAACATTGATCTCTTCTTCCTGGAACTAACATGTTTAAAAGTGTCACCAAATAGATGAAAATAAGTGTAAAACTACAATAGAAGCTAGAGCCTGTAACAGGGGTTTTGTGCTACTGCCTCAAAGCCTGGTTGGACTGTTATGCAGCTTACTCACCAACCTGTCACCTGAGAA